>JANAVB010044343.1:0-15427 GCA_029216955.1 Iris pallida
CTGAATGGCACAAGTTGGATTGCGCATGGACTGGCTTGCGCAGCATCAGACTGCGCTGGCAGTTGTTGGATCGTGGGCTAACTGTCTTGGACACATGGCATCTTTTGATTGAATTACACATGATCGTGTGCAGACGGTTGCCACGTAGTGAGCTATTGATGGCATGAATGTCACGTGTACATTTGTCAGTTGTCATAATGAAGTGCGCCACCTGAATTGCGCTGACTTCAGATTGTGCGAGATTGGACTGCGCAACAGAGTGCCTGGCCGATTGCGCTGTATGTATAGCTGTCCTCGAGCGCCGTGCTGCATAATAAACGAACAGTCTTCTCGTTCTCCGTGCTGTCAGTTGTCAGAAGATCCGATTCTGTCAGATAATGATGACATTTGCCACGTCAGCTTGCGCGCTTGAGAGTGTGCGCAGTTCTGTCTGCACAATCTGGATGGTGCGCAATCTGACTTCTGCGCAGTTTATTTGAAAGATGTATTTCTTGATTTTCATGACTTTGTTGATGTGTGCAACTTGATTTTTTAGGACCTACAAGACCCCCTTCAAAGTTTTCGAAAGTTGAATTTACTCAAAGTTTCGAAATACTTTGAATTTTGAATTTTAAATCAAGTTGCGCATATGTTGAGCTGTCTGCGCAATCGGATGAATCAGCCCCTGCTTTTTCGGCACAATCTGAGGCGGCCGTTGCCCTCGAAAAACTATAAATAGTTCCCTTCGTTCTTCATATTATTCTTTACTTGTTTTCATTGTGTTTAAGAGAGAAAAATCCCGAGCCTATTCCTCCTTTCTTCTCCGTCGACCTTTCATGGCTCCCAAGCGATCCTCTGCCGCCGACAAGGGCAAGGCCCCCGCCGAGTCTTCGGCTCGGGTTGTGCCACGTTCGTCCCGTCACGAAGCTGCGCACCATGCTGCGCGAGGTAGATAACCCGATCGAAAATCCTTTTTAGGGTTTTTTCAACATAACTGAACTTCGAACCCTATCTCTTTTTAGAGATCCGGGCATACTGCGCCACCCTTTTTAGGGCTTAGGTTGCATAAACCCAATATTTTTTATTTTTATGAAGAATATCTTCTCGCGCAATCGGTTGAACTGCGCTGACAAAAGTCAGCGCAATCGGCTGATTTGCGCAAGATTATCAGCACAAACTGTTGTTTTCCGCCAGCTTTGTCAGCGCAGTTTGATACTTGCGCAAGCTTTATCAGCGCAATCTGACGCTTGCACAATCTGAAGTTTGCACAATCTGATGACAGAATCTTCTGACTTGACTTGTACTGAATTTTATTTTTATCTGTTTAATGCAGTTGATACCAGAGAGGATCCTGAATATGAAACCTTCATAGGAACTCTTGCAGAATCAGAATTTAAAAAGGACTTATCCCATGTGCTCTACCCACAATATGCCCTTCCATCTTCTCGCCAAGCTATCTTGATAGCACAGGACAATGAGACCTTGTTAAGTCTGATGAATGGACAACCTTTACAGTCTGCTGATGCCATCACCCACAAGAAACCTATGTTCCTATTTGGTGAAGTCATTGACAAAAGTTCTCAACCAAGACCCCGTATTGAGCAGAGAACTTTCCAAAGAAAAGAGAAATCGATCTTGTTGCCAGACATTGCTAGATGCCTCCCTCTAGCATGATATGCTCATACAAGCCATCCCAGGAGGATGGATTGGGACATTACTCCTCTTCAACATGCACGGACAGGAAAGATCTGTGTCAAGAAAGGCCTGCACAATAAAGGCATGTTCTATAGCTCTTCTGAGCGACACAGTTCTTTACTCAGAGGGTTGAAGCCAGGGTGCATCCCTCCAGAGAACTCTTTTTTATTGCTGCCTGTGAGGACTCCAATCTTTGCAAATGAGTATGCAAAGGCTGAGGGCAGATATCCGGATCAGGATATCCGGCTAACCGGTCTGGTGAACCCAGACATCAAGAGATGGAACTGTATTGCCAACTGGATATTGGTCCAGTTTGAAAACAAACTCAAAGAGATCGAGCTTTATAATGCGGTACATGCTACCGTATATGGATTCCTCCCAAATCCTTATCTATTTTTGGCTCTGGCAGAGAGGTATAACTACAGGACAGGGACGTTTATGACGCCCTACGGGGAGATGGAATGGCCCTCCACGAGATGAAGTATATCTCGTGTTTACCAATGGGAGATTTTCCTTACGAGGAGTACGTCCCAACCAACGACGAGTTAGATAGACTCCGTCGAGAAAATTCAAAGATGGTAGCAGTCTTCGACGAACTACTGTGCCATTATAACATATGCTCTCTATACTACAAAAACGGCTCTTCTGGCACATGCTATTCATCAAAATGGTTAACTTATCTTTTTCTTAACCATATTATTGAGAAAAAGACAAAAGATTATGATTCATGCAACCCAGATTTCTTCCAACCCCTCAGCAACAGTGAAGTGATCAGTCTGATAGAAGAGAATAAGAGAATGGATATCAAGGTTACTGATGAACATCAGTACCCTCCTCTCAAGGTTGGAGACTATGTTGAAAGCTTATAAGAATGGGCTACAGGTCCATGTCTAAAGAAGCTCAGCTGGCAGGATTTTTGACATACTGGCTCCGACGATTTGTCGTGCCCGGAGCGAGTGCTGTAGACCATTTCTACCGCGGTGTTCTTTTTGCTGCCGTCCGGTTAGTCTTCGGCTACCGGATGGATTTACTATCAGCGATAACTTGTAGAATAAATGCAGGTCGTCGTCTGTATGTTGATTCCATGCTCAAGTGTAAGGGTGATAAAGGGAACTTCCCTAGACTGGAATTACCTTACACCTACTTATTCGGATGGTTGCTCTTGCATCATCCAACATTGATGAACCCTGCCATGGGAGCAGTTGGTGGCAATTTTCTGCGCAGATTCTCACAGGGCAAGTGGATATATACTAGCCTGAAAGACTGCAGACGTACCCTGAACCTTGGCAAAGGATGGAATTTTTATTGCTCCCCTCCTCCAACTAGTTATGAATTTATGGCACCAAATCTGGTTGACCTTGGGAGGCAACCAATAGGTAGAGCAGCTTTTGAATGGTTGAAGACAATCAGACCATCACACTTGGTGTACAAATTTGAAGAGGAGTGCTATCTTGAACCATATTTGCTGAGTCGCTTCGCTCGTCAATTTGGTTATGATCAGTTTCATGTGGGCAACGCTATCACTTGCCTGCAAGAAAATGGGTATCTGATCGATGGTGCCAGAGCGTGGGCCTACTACAACGCTCGAGACACAAAGACAATGTTCTCGATGCCAAACAAGGATAATAATGGCCCTAGAATGCTCTATACATATTCATTGTTTTATACTGCTGCAAATACCTTTGCTGAGAACTATAACCTTGTTGATAGTTTTGCAACAGCAAATCGTCTGAAGAAAGGAGCGACTGATATATTGGCTCCAAATAATGATGAAGAACATGAACCAGTGGATGATCCATTGGAAGCCTCCAGGGAGGCAAACTTCCCTGAGGAAGTCAACCAACCATTAAGAGTTTCTTTGAAGGTTACTAAATCTCCGACCAAGGAGAAGATGAGAAGGAGAGAAGAACCTTCTTCTCCAGTTGCGAAAAAAAATTGATCTTGGAACATTCTTCAGAGAAGATTACTACTAGATCGCAATCTCGGCAGCTGGCCGAGACAATCCAACGGGAGGAAGCAGCTACACCGACCTCTGTTCAGAAACAGGCCGAGATAGTAAATATAGAGAGTCCTGAGAGACCTCTGCATAGAAAGAAGAAGCTGGCCCACAGAAGAAGAAAAAGAACAGTCTCTCCTCCAAGGCAAGTCTTGTCTTCAATAGTGGTGAACGCTGCAGCTGGAATCACCATACCATCTCCCACTCCTATTTCTGAGTCTAGGCATAAAACTCCTAATCCAGAACAGAGGGAGGAGATCGAGTAGAGAGAAGAGGTTGATCAGAGAAATGAGGCCGTAGAGCCCAGAGAAGATATTGCAGAGACAGAGCACGAAACTTTGCGATCTCCTTTACCGGTGATGGAGACTACTCAATCTCCTCCTGTCACACCAGGAACACTCCACGAGGAGGAGGATCGTTTGATGATCCATGCTTTAAATGATTGTGACTTCGGCTTGCAGGATTATGTTGATCAAACCACTGCAACTGCCAGTGGGGAGGTACCGGAGGAAGATAAAAATGAGAAGAGTTCATCATCTGAGGATATTGAGGATACACAGGATCCTGAAGGGGATGATGAAGGGCATGTGTCTCCTAAAGCTGCTGATGACACCTTAGATCCTGAGAAGGTTGTTGAGGTACAGATATCTCCCGAAGCTGCTAATGATACCTTGGATCTTGAAAAGGATGTTGAGGTACAGGCATCTCCAGAAAAGATAGTAGACAAAGAAATGGCCTTGGAGGAAACTCCTGCTGTTGATCCCCAAGGTATAGAATGAAATTAGCAATCTTCTTTTAATAGATTGATAGCTGACATCTTTATTCTTATCCATACAGAACTCGGATTTTCTCCAGCTCCTCCAATGTGCATGGATATAGTGCTTGCAACGACGATAGCTAGCAGCAGTCGTCACTTGTTATGTGGCTCTGAAGCAGGAAGTAGTCATGCAGTAATGTCTGAAGCTACTTCTGCTCAGCTAGAATCTGTTCTAACAGATGACAGGCCTGTTGTCGGATCAAACCATGGTAAGACTGTTTTCACTTTTGATCTTCTTTGACAGTAGCAAATGACAGGCAAACTAACAATATTTAATTTTGCAGAGGAACAACTGGGAGGAGCAAGCAGCTCCACTTTAGTTCCCTTATTCAAAGAGCCTTCCGCCCAAATACAAGAAACTGAACGACCTGCTGCTTCAACGTCAACAGGAGTAGCTGCTACTCATGGTGCTTTGGCTACCAATCAGTTTGTTGTCAAGTCATTTACCAAGTTTTTCTTTGATTCATTGGGGCCTTTAATAGATAGAGTGATGGAGAAAGAAGAAGCTGATTTCTCCACGGTTAGAGGTCCAACCTCTTTCTTAGTTAATGCCATCCGTGAGCAAGGTGACGCAGATCAGGCGACTTTTCTCGATCACATATTAGATGAGCTGGAGACCTCAACAAAGAGCTACAAAGAGCTGAACAAAGGAGAGGTAGAACTTTTAGTACAAGCTGAATTTGAACGGATGTCTCAGGAGGCTACAGTTGAGAGAGTCAATTTCCAAATTCTCTTGGATACTTTCACTGCTAAGTCTGCTGAATACAATTCCAAGGTAGAAACGGTGACCTCTGTGGCTGAAAGAAAAGAGAAGAGAATTGCTGAATTGAAAGTGGAGATTGCTCGTCTTCAGGAAGAGCTGGAGGATGAGGTCACCGAACATCAAACCGTAATTCAACAACTCAGTGCTCTAACCCAAGAAAGAGATGAATATGCTGCTGCTCATAATGCTGAAATCACTCGCTGAATGGTAACTATGCCAACCTTCAATGAAAAATCTGGGATGGAAGAAGCCAGAAAGCGAGTGGTGGAATCCCGTGAAGAGCAACTGCAGACTCTGAAGCAACAGATAACTGGCTTGATGACACCACCAGTTTAACAGAAAGATTCTTGTATCTTCTTGTTTTACAATATGATATGTAACATCTTTCATCTTTTTGATCAATAAAAGACATTTTTTGTGATTCTATTATTTATTGCATATCTTAGTCAGATATAAATAATAGCGATAGAAAATATATTCAGAGGTACAGGACATGATATATTTTTTGATTAGAAAATAATTATATTCATTATATCTGCTCAGAGGTAATGTGGACGTGACAGAATATAATTTGTCGAATATTATTATTTCAATAGACAACTTAATCAAGAATGACAAGTTGCTGATGTGGATGATGAACGATAATGAATCATCAAAATGTGTGAACGAAATGAATCGTCAGGATGAACGGATGAACCGTCAAATGGGTGGAATGAACGGATAAACCGTCAAATGGATGTAATGAACGGACGAACCGTCAGATGGTAGTAATGAACGGATGAACCATCGAATGATGGTAATGAACGGATGAACCGTCAGATGATGGTAATGAACGGATGAACCGTCAGTTGAATGTAATGAACGGACGAACCGTCGGATGAATGTGTCACTTCGTTTATTTGGAGAATCTCTGCCTATAAATAGAACAGAAATCTGAAAAGAATGATCATTTCCAATTTTCAACATAAAGATGTCGTCTGGAGATCCATCCAAGAAGGCTGAGCTCGTCTCGAAGGTTGAAGCGGGCATTGAAGAACGTCCTGCCGAACCAGTCCAGCCAAAGCATACAGAAGTAGGCGAAGGTTCGTCTGCACCCAAACCACCGTGGGATATCCTAGATTTCCTACTTGAACTAGGAAAGACTGAAGAGGAAGAGTCCATAAGGATGGCTGCTTGCAAGTTCCTGGTGGGTTCCAGCAAGGATGTTCTCGGCTCTTTTGCTGATTATGTCTTTGATAAGGACGGCAGTGGTCCACGTCCCAATGTTGAGAAGGATGATAGTGACCTTCCTTAATATTATGTAACATCGTTTATGTTGAAATAAAAATCAAACTTTATTTATGAACTGTCTGATCATATTTACATAAAATCTCCGTTACATTTATACATAGTACTTCTTGAGGAATTTGCTATTGATAGGCATCATAGCAACTCGACCGTCCAGCTCTGAGAGTTGATAGGCTCCATTTGAAAAGACTTTACTGACAATGTAAGGACCTTCCCACTTCGCGTCAAACTTGACTTTACTCATGTGAGTCATAGTCATGGGACGTCTGACTGTTATAATGAGTTCTCCTTGCTGAAAGGCTCTGACTTTAACTTTGCGATTAAAAGTCTTCGAAATACGGGCTTGATATAACTCAATATGTTGTTGAGCCAATAGCCGCTTTTCATCGAGCGCTTCTAATTCTTGAAGTCGAAGAAGATCGTTGTTCTCTGTAGTGAGCTCGTTAGCAATGGTGATCCTTAAGGACGGGATTTGAAGTTCTAGGGGAAGAACTGCTTCACAACCGTACACCAAAGAGAAGGGTGTAAAGCCTGTGGGGTTGCGGACTGTAGTTCGGTAGGCCCAAAGACATTCACTAAGCTTTTCACTCCAGTTCCGTTTGTTAGTAGATACAAACTTCTTAAGGAGCTTGATGATAGTTTTGTTGAAGGCTTCAGCCAAGCCATTAGCAGCAGGATTGTAGGCTGTAGAAGCAATATTGTCAATCCGATGATCATCGCAGAATCTTGTGAACTTTTGACTGATGAATTATGGTCCGTTGTCATGGATGATCCTTCAAGGTACACCAAATCTATAGATGACATGGTGTTTGACGAAGTTGATGACACTGCTGGTTTTAGCTTCAGCCCATTTGGAGAAGTAGTCGGTTATTGCCAATATAAACCGATGTCCTCTAGAAGAAGGAGGATTGATGGGACCTATAATATCCATACCCCAAGCTTCAAAAGGCCATGAAGCGGCAGTCGGATGAAGGAATTCCGATGGCTGGTGGATGAAATCGGCATGGATTTGACAAGCTCTACATTTCCTTGCATATTCGATGGCATCAGATACCATAGAGGGCCAATAGTAACCCATGCGTCGGATATGATCCTGTAGTTTAGGATCGGGTTGATATGCTCCGTAGACGCCATCATGAGCCTCACGCAGTACTTGCTTTGCTTCATCACCAGCGAGATAGCGCAGGAGTAAGCCGTCATAAGTTTGCCGATAAAAAGTTTTGGTGGTCTGATTGTAGTAGAACCTGAGAGAACGTCGACAAATACTCGTGGCCTCCTTTGGATCTTCAGAAAGTATGTCATGAACTACGAAATCGATGAAAGGAGTTCTCCAATCTTCACTGATAACATTGACTTCAGTAAGATTACTGAATTCAATATTATGATTGTTTTTGACACAAAACAACTCCCGATTAGAGATGACCACCACCAGCTGTCTTTTGATAGGGATGGCTAAGACTGCTGCAAGGTTAGCCAAGGCATCTGCTTTAATATTGCAAGCTCGGCGAACATAGTCGATGAAGAAGGCTTTGAATTATATAGTCATGTTGATTGCTGCTTCATGGTAAGGCACCAGATCTTGATGGTGGACTTCATAGGTTCCTCTGACCTGGTTGACAACCAACTTAGAGTCACCATAGACTTTAAGATATTCGACGTCCAATTGTTTGGCTAATTGAAGGCCGATTAGCAGGGCATTGCATTCTGCTACATTGTTGGAACAAGGTTCATCTAGGGAGTAGGCTCTTTGGATAGTTGACCCGTCTGGAGAAACAAGAACGACTCCAACTCCTACGACAATAGCACCATTTGGTCCGATTCTGGATGCACCGTCAAAGAAAAGATGCCAAGTAGGAAATTCTTCAGAGATCATATTTGATTCTAATGTCTCATCTGGAATTTCATCATAGAGTTTGGATGTTTCTGGTACAGGATGAGCTGCTAAGAAATCCGCCAGCGCTTGACCTTTGACAGACTTTTGAGGAACATATACCATGTCATATTGGGCTAGCAGAATGGCCCATGTAGCCAATCAAGAATTGAGTGTGCTAGGCTTTTTCATCAGTACCCGAAGAGGATTAACTCGGGATATAACATAAATAGTTTGGCCAATGATGTAGTGCCGAGTCTTTTGAACAGCGAACATAAGAGCTAGGCATTCTTTTTCGACCGGACTATAACGGTGTTCGGCACCAATCATAGTACGACTAAGATAGTAAATGGCTTGTTCATGACCTTCTTGGTTCTATTGGACAAGTAAAGCACCTAATGAATGGTCCATGGCACGGACATATATTAAGAATGGTATGCCTGAGATCGGTGGCACCAAGACTGGTGGGTTCATGAGATATCGCTTGATGTCGTCGAATGATTTTTGACATTCTTCAGTCCAAATGAAAGAGACACCTTTCTTCATCAGCTGAGTGAATAGTCTGCAGCATCCAGACAAATTCGAAATAAATCTTCTGATGTACGCAAGACGACCTTGGAATCCTCGTAGCTCTTTTAGGTTGCGCGGAGAACGCATCTCTTGAATGGCTTTGATCTTCTCGGGATCCACGTGTATACCCTTAGAGGTAATGATGAAGCCAAGAAATTTGCCACTAGAGACGCCCAAGAATGACTTGGTGGGATTCATTTTGAGTTGATGTTGGCGCATCAGATTAAAAATTATTCTCAAGTCTTGGATGTGATCTTCCTTTAGACGACTTTTGACAGCAATATCGTCGACATAGCATTCGACAGTTTTGCGCAGATGATCTCGAAAAATGGTACTCATTTCTTGTTAGTAAGTTGCACCAGCGTTCTTAAGACCAAATGGCATCACAGTATAGCAGTAAACTCTGCGAAGAGTACGAAAAGAAGTATGTTTTTCATCTTCAGGATTCATCCGAATTTGATTATATCCAGAGAATCCATCCATGAAGGATATTCGCTCGAACCCACAAGTATTGTCGATCATGACGTCCGTGATAGGAAGAGGAAATTTATCTTTTGGACATGCTTCATTAAGATCCCGAAAGTCGATGCAGACTCAAACTTTGCCGGTTTTCTTTAGAACTGGGACGACATTAGCTACCCAATCAGGATGTTGTTCTTCTCGGATAAAGCCACAAGCGATGAGCTTTTTGACTTCATCGTCAATTGCATCCATCATTTCTGGCTTGAAGCGCCGTTGTTGTTGTTTGACCGATTTTGCATTCGACAGAATATTCAATTTGTGAGTAGCAACTTTGGGATCTAGACCTGGCATGTCTTCATAGCTCCAGGCAAAGACATTAATATATTCTTTAATAAGAAGAATTAATTCTTGCTTATCTGTCTCTGGGAGGTTCTTGCTGATGAATATTGGATGAGGTGACCCGCTCTCTCCTACATTAATTTGCACCAATTGATCTTCAGTAGGAGGTTCTCTTTGTTCGAATTGGAGTTCCTATTGATTATCTATTTGTTGAGCCTAAGGATCTGTTTCAGAACTTTCTTCAATATCCTCGTCATAGCCTTCTAGAAGTTCGACGAAGACCATGTTAGAAGAGACAGTCAATCGATGAACTTGACCGATGCTGATGTCAGAATCCTATGATCTGGAATCAGAAGAGTTAGAGCGCTCCTCACTATCGGATTCTGAGACTGCTGGAGATAACACCGGGGGAGAAGTATATCCAATACCTCTTTTGGTCTTGCTGTAATACATTTCTGACATTTCTTCCGAAACAGTAGTATGAATAGGAGTTCGTCTACCTTTGCCATAATTGAGGCCACTTTTGAAGTCATAACCTATTTTTTGGATGATATCTTTTGATTGTTGACTGTAACATTGGAATTGGAGATATCCTGTATCGTTACTTTTACTATCATCCGTATAACTGAATTGTTGTTCCGGTCCTTTACTAAAAAGTATTGGACTCTCGCCTTTCTTTCGAGCGGGAACAATACGATATAAATCTTTTGGATGTTCAAGCGAGACTTCTGTTTGAAGAGACTGCACAACTCCCATTGTAAATGACTGACAGCTATCTAACATATCCAAATAGCATTTAGTATGATAAATGACATCAGTATACTGGAAAGTAGATGCTTTTTCATTGATCTGTACATTTGTATTTACAACAGGACCCTTAGCCTTAGCAGGCTTAGTCAGATTGATTACAAGAGGGGGAGAAGAAGAACGTGGAGGAGGATTGGCCTTGTTACGACGGAAGTCGATAACAAGCGGCTCAGAGGAAGTGAGCTCCCTTTTGTTCTTGTTATGAGTTAAATCTATAACAAGTGGCTCAGAAGAGGTGAGCTGTCTTTTGTCCTTGTTACGACGTAAGTCGATAACAAGTGGCTAAGAAGAGGTGAGCTCCCTTTGATCATCACCAATTGGTTGCTTCTGGACTGACAAGTGAATAGCCAGTGGCTTGGAAGACTGAGGACGAGAGACACGCCCTTTAACAGGAATGATGAGGGTATCATTAGGCACTGCTTCTTGCTCTTCTTCAGTATCCAGAGACAGCACCACCTTCATGAATTCATCCTTATACATACGAGCATCGTTGCAGTATGCTTCGACGCCTTTGAAAGGATAGAGATCAGCAACCTCCTTTTGCACCTCTCCATTATTATCAACATATTTGAAACATTGATGGAGAGTTGAAGGAACAATGTTGTGCACATGCAAAAATGGTCTCCCCAATAAAGCATTGTAAGAACAACCATGATTGTCTATGATATAGAAGGTCACCTTTGTGCGAAGATTGCCTATTTGAAGTTTTAGGCGAATCTTGCCCAGAGGCTCACTCCTTCCTTGGTTAAATCCAAGAATGGTGGTGATTGTACTGGAAAGACTATGCACTGGGATCTTCAGCGCATCCAATATTGTCTTTGGCATAATACTGAGAGCAGACCCTGGGTCTATCAGAATACGATCGACTTTCATCGAGTCGACATATCCTGTATAGTAGAGAGGACGGTCGTGCCTGTTGTCATCCATCAGCATGTCATCTTGTGTGAAAGTTATGTTTGGAATTAACTCCAACACACTATGACAATGAAGGCAAGAAACTGGCTCTGTTTTTGGCTTCTTCAAAAGGGCTAGACAAGTTTCAGCTTGCATGAGAGCCTCACTTAGAGTTTCCCGAGTCTCTTTGGAGAGGTGCAAGAGCTCGAAGATGGACAGTCGAGCTGGTGTATTAGCTAATTGAGCCAGGATATCAAAGTTGTAAGGCTTTTCAAGTCCGAAAGGAGATGACTTCTTCAAAGGTTTGTCGAAGCGGACTTGCTGCTTACCTTTGTCAGTGACCGTCGGCTTGGAAGGAATGGGTACCACAACTGGTGAGGGTGCAGAAGAAATATCCTCAGTAGAAACAGGCTGCACTGGGGCCGGCTCAGAAGAAGAGGCAGGATTCTCTTGAGCTTCGGGGTAATCCTTCAAATAGGCTTTCCCTGATCTGGTGCCCAACAGAATTTCCTCGTCAACTATGGGGTCAAAAGACACCATATTACAAGTCTTTGTCTTGCCCTTAGAGCGGTCTTTCTTCTTGGAGGAAGAAGTTTCAAACTCAGAAGCAAGATCTGGATGAATCCACATAATCTCACCATTGTCAAGAGACAAGGGAACGAACCTTCACTTCATGGAGGAGGGAGATTTTCAATCTCAAGAGTAGCTTTGGGGATAGGGACGACGCCATGCTGCACCATCTGTGGAGGGAAGTCACCGAATTGAACTGAAACCATATTTGTAGTCACAGTCTTCTCGTCTTGTTGTAGAGTGACAACACCAGCATTGACCAGCTCTTGTATCTTGCCTTTGAGCACGTAGCATGCTCGAGTAGGATGCCCAATGAACCTGTGATAGACACAATACTTGGGATGATCAGTCTTACCGACTTCATCAGGCTTCTTTGGGTCTGGGAGTTGGATCTTGTTGCTTTTGATTAAATAATCAAAGATGCTTGCAGTATCATTCTCGTCAAAGGAGTACTCTACTTTAGGATGAGGTTCCCTTGGTGGAGGGGCAGAAGGAGTAGAAGTAGACGTAGGTGGAGCTATATTAACAGCCAGAGACTCTTTACTCTTCAAGTTGATGTTCAAAGTCTCTTTGTTCTTGCGGTTGTTCTGGCGATTACCTCCACCTGATGTCTGGTGTTCATCCCGATCGGGGTTTGACATTTGTACCCCCAGTTGCTTGAGAATGTCAGTGCTAACTTCAGCTGCTTTAGCGTTGACAATGAAGGATGGCCAATCTTGGAACTGAGTTGACCCTGTCCACATACTGATGATAGGCAAAAGATTTGCCTTACAGGTGTCTATAGTGACAGCGGCCGGAGTCCCAGAAGGCATCTTCAAGGCTTCTCGGCGAAACCTTTCAATAAAACTTTCAGCAGTTTCATTATATTTTTGTTTGATTTTATTAAGGGCTGACATGGTCATGTCGTTGATCCCTTCATAAAATTGTTCCAAGAAGATTTGTTTTAGACCAGAGAAGGAAGTGATACAACCATCGGGCAGGCTTCTATACCAATCGTATGCTACGCCGGCTAAAAAGCCAACGAATACTCTGGTAAAAAGAGCGTCATTTGGTTGAAGTTGAACAGTCATTACCTCGAAGTGATTAATGAACTGACTGGGAGAAGTGCTGCCGTCAAACAATAAGATTATTGGAATCTTGTACTTAGGAGGAAATGGAACTTCTTTTCATTCAACTGGATAAGGTTGCTTGATGTTTGGTCTTCGACAGGATTTTTGACCCTGGAAGTTTGCTTCTGATGATGTTTGGTCTTCGGCATTGGCTGTTTGCATTTCACTGAAGTTTGTTGATTGAGATAAGTTCTTAGATCAGCAAATTCACCCCCAGGGGTTTCTGTTTGAGACACCAGCAATTTTCTCTGTTTCGATTGGGATATCTTGAGAGTTGGAAGATCTTGAAACTCTGCTACTGGAGTAGGCAGAATACCTCTTTGATCAGTACAAGTTCTCTTGACATGAAGGGAAGAAGAACCCTTGTTTGAAGGAGTTCTTGTACTGACTGGTGTCGAGGCACGTTCAGATTGATCTTCTACGGTAAAGACCGAGGAAGATTGAGAAAAGACCAAAGGGCCTTTTTCTTTGTTTTGTGAAGAAGGGTTAGCTAAAGAGCGTTTCCCTCTGTTGTCTTCCAAGTCGTAGGACGAAGAAGTTTGAGAAAAGACCAACGGGCCTTTTCCTTTGTTCTGAGGAGGTAGAGGAATAGCCAAAGGACTACCCCCAGTGGATTGTACAGGAGCAACAGAGTGCTTGGGGAGAGAAGTTGAGTCTTTCCCTTTGGTGTGAGAAGAAGAGAGTTTAGCCAAAGGGCTGTCACTCTTGGATTGTGCTGGCACAACTTGCGCACTGGCTGATTGCGCAGGAGTTTTGACAAATGGCTTTTTGATTCTGGTGACAGAAACTGTGGTTTGCGCATCAGGAGTTCTGGCCACAGAGTGTTTTGGATGCACTCTGGTTGCTGGAGTAGTGGACTGCGCAAGCAAAGTTGCAGCCAACTGTGCCAGGGACAGAGGAGTCTTGCACTTTGACAGAGCAGCATAAGAAGTAGCTTGTGCACTGGCCATAGCAGACTGCACATGAGTTGCAGAGGCAGATTGTGCAACAGCAGAGACTTTGGACTGTGCAACAGTCTTGGTAGCAGAACGGACAGACTGCACAGCAGTCTTACTGGCAGACTGTGCAACAGCAGGGGTAACAGACTGCGCAGCAGTCCTGGAAACCCACACTGGGCACACTTTGCTCGTGGCAGAAGTGGTTGCAGTGCGAGGGGTAGTCCTGGAGTTGATCATGGCTTCGTAGGCCGTCTGGTTGACCTTCACAACCAGTATCTTCTGCGTCTTTCCGATAGACGCAACGTCACATTGAGTTGTCACTTCCTCGTCGGAGGAGAAAGTCGTCCCCAGCAGAGTCGCCATTTTGTTTGCAAAAACAAAAGTATAAACTTTATTTCAACAAACTTTGTAAAAAGATTACAAGAATTCTGGGAAAGTACAACTGTAGGAATCCAATCTAGATGACGATTGCTTTATCCCTTGGACGATGTGAACTTTGAAGACGATAGCCTCGGAAGTTAAAGTTGAAGGCAAAAGCCTCGGAAGAATGCAGCAGCACTTGGGCAAGAACTCCCGAACTCTCTGATATTTCTAAACTTTTTTGTCTGATCCCCTTGAATGAAGACTTGAAACTCTATTTATAGAGTTCTGGAAATAACTAACTTTTAGTTATTCTAAATGGCGCAAGTTGGATTGCGCATGGACTGGCTTGCGCAGCATCAGACTGCGCTGGCAGTTGTTGGATCGTGGGCCAACTGTCTTGGACACATGACATCTTCTGATTGAATTGCGCATGATCGTGTGCAGACGGTTGCCACGTAGTGAGCTATTGATGGCATGAATGCCACGTGTAAATTTGTCAGTTGTCATAATGAAGTGCGCCACCTGAATTGCGCTGACTTCAGATTACGTGAGATTGGACTGCGCAACCGAGTGCCTGGCCGATTGCGCTGCATGTACAGCTGTCCTCGAGCACCGTGCTGCACAATAAACGAACAGTCTCCTCGTTCTCCGTGCTGTCAGTTGTCAGAAGATCTGATTCTGTCAGATAATGATGACATTTTCTACGTCAGCTTGTACGCTTGAGAGTGTGCGCAGTCCAGTCTGCACAATCTGGATGGTACGCAATCTGACTTCTGTGCAGTTCATTTGAAAGATGTATTTCTTGATTTTTATGACTTTGTTGATGGGTGCAACTTAATTTTTTAGGACCTACAACGCAGTGTGGATGATTGTGGATAGACTCACCAAGTCAGCCCATTTCTTATCTTTTAGAGTGGGCCAGTCGACAGAGGTATTGGCAGAGATGTATATGGAGCAGATTGTGAGAT
>JANAVB010044344.1:0-41662 GCA_029216955.1 Iris pallida
ACATTATACCTAGCCCAATCGCATGGCCATTATTTAAATTTTTATTTAATGTTTGTATTTTTGTGTAAGCAAATGTGTGTTGGCCGCATGGTCTCTTCCCACTTGTTGGCCGTATGGCCATTCCACTTTTGGACTTTGAATTTAATATTGGCCGCATAGTTTTTATTGAGCTGCATGTACTTGCAGGATATTTTATTATATGTCGTCATTGCTTGGCCACGTGAACCAATATTTAAATGGTTCACGTGAACCTTTTCTTATTGCATTAATTGTGGGAGGACCCACATAGCTTCCTTTAGTTGACTTGCTTACTGAAGTAGGATTTTGCATTTAATGAGGGTCCCACTATTTGTTTTATTTGATTTATGGCCTATTTATTGTTTCTTGGCCGCATGGATGGCATCCCACTCTTGGCCGCATGCTCAACTGTATACTAGCCGCATATGGCTTACTGGCCTTAAATGTTTGACTGATTTCATTTAAATAATTTCGGAGCCGCATGGGTGGCCTTCAACTCTCTTTGACCGCATGTTTGATCTCCCACTTTTGAACCGTATGGGTCCCACTTTGATTATTTATATGTTTTATTTGCCTGAATTGTGGTCAGAATTTTTCCCACTCCAACATGAAAGTTGTAGAGTTTCTCCTTGGCTTCAAGAATATATATATTATAAATATATATTATTTAATTGTGCAAGTTTTTCCTTCTTTGATAAATAACTTGACACGACAGTGACCCGTGGTGGTGCACTCTTGACGTGATAACTTGATATGATAATTCTTGATAATGGCCTGCTGTGGCACACTCTTGACATGATAAACCTGGCATGATACTTCTCGAAATGCTGTTGCGACGGCTAACACGACATGACAAGATTGAATGACCTGGACACCGTGGACGATTGTGCTTGTGCAAATGAACCCGTCTTATCTTGCATCATGTCTAGGACGGGGATCCCTGAGTACCACGGTCAGGGTTACCCACTGAATTCAACTAAGGCTAACAACTAGAATAAATCCAGTAGTCATGAAGAGATTTCCCAGCTATAGACAATCCCGTTATCTGGGCGCCCCACTTGGGATCTGTAGCCTGCCGTCGAGTAGGGCACATTTATAGCACACTGTCATGTGTTGCACCCTCTAAGTCACCTAAGGGTACATGCATTTTCTGGACGATGTACCCACTTGAATTAATCTAATTACGTCCGGATAGCCTGAATGGTCTGCAGGGCTTGTGGTTGTGGAACAATCTCACTGCATCTTGTTAGTAACTAGGCCTGTGATAGCCCTAGTTAGTTAAAGTATCAAGCCGTACTTCTTGCTTGGCCGTGAAATGTTGGATGGGGTTTGTCAGTCTATTCTTGTCTTGATTCTATACGAGATTGTTACATGTCCTAATTTCTTATTTTATTCTGCCGATAAATGGTGGGGGAAACCAAGTTCTGTTCAGACGAAGGGTTACAACCCCGGTCCTTGTTTGGTTTACGGGTTGTAACCTGGTTATCTGAATAGTCCCATGGTCATCCCATCGTATATCACCTTCCCAGTTATTTATTTAACATGTTCTCCAGTTTACTTTATGTCAATGATGATTTACTTACTGTCTTCTATGTTCGGGATAAGTGTATTGGTACTGCACGAATCTCGATCCTCCTTTACTTATTATTTTCTCTCCCTGTTGATTGCCTATGATTGCTGGTTTTAAGTTCATTGTCGGCCTCCTTTGTGGTACTTGCTATTTGGGGTATGACCCCACTGGTTTTGCATGTCCAGGTTCTAATAGAAGAGCCCGAAGGATCCACCGCACCATCTACTCGATGGTGACCAGTCGGAGTACCAGAGTGCCTCAGGGTTTCTTCTTCATTCTTCCACTGATATGTAAATTCTTCTCTTGTAACGTTTAGCCCGAGCACGTGTTTAGCTCGTGTTTTAGTATTTTTTTGATATTGTAGCCTACGGGCATAAACATGATATGTGTATTCTAGACTATAGCTAGTCCTTATCATGTACGACTAATACTCTAGCTAGTCATCAGCTCTGTGGTACTGGCTTCATGATCATTCATGTATATATGGTTCGGGACGCCTTACTATTGTATGTATGATGATCGTACTCTTTGCTCTTATAATTGCCTGTGATGAGATACCTAGGATTGTTAAACCATAGGATTGACTGTTGGCATGTAGAGTAACCCCCATGTCTTGACAGCTTATACGTGATTTCAGAGTATTAATGTACTTTGGAATTGCGTAGCTGGCTATGTCTGCCCGCTCTCCGGTATTCTGGTTCTGGGACGTGACATGGTTTTAGTGGTGGCCCATGTAGGTCTGAATCTCGATTTTAGATTTGTGGGGGTTACCATGTTTAGATATCTCAATCACGATTATCCTTATTGATCTCCTTCAGATTATTCTCTACCTCTAATACTTGACTTGATATCTGTTTTGATCATTGATCATTCCTGTTCCCATGATTTGATCTTGTGTCCTTCAACTTTCAAGGGCACTGTTCTTGATCCTTCTGATTATTTTGTTCGTGTTTTGCCGAGGGCAGCTCAGCATTCTTCAGCCAGGCCAGTTATGGAGGATCGGTCTCAGCATGCAGGCAGAGATGTCAGTCCATTTCGATCAGCCAGTCGCTTTGTCTTCGTATCTTGGGACAGGATAAAGTTCATGCTGTTTCAACTATGATGACACGTCCTGGGTAGAGTCATGTCTTGAACTAAGTCATTGGTACCGACTTACCTTGAGGCTTGACTTTTATCCATTTTTGGGAGTCAGCTTAGGCCAGCGAGGACGTTGGTTTCTACACAACTGACTCAGGAGACATACTGACCATATGCCTCCAGCCATTCTTGATCTTGATTGTGTTATTTCTTGTGCATTTACTTACTGCTTACGTATTTATTATATTCCTGATTGCTTTACCTTACTTACTTGTCATGCTTATTTTATTTGAGATTGTTGAGTTTCCTGGAGCTTTTGTTTTGTTATCTTGCTCGACTAGCCTCAGGAAATTCGAGGACGGAATTTTTCTAAGGTGTGGAGAGTTGTGAGACTCGTCTCACTGTATCGTATTTTATACGAATACGTATTTATTTGAGCCGTGTTTCGTATTTATCGATTTGCGTGATATTTTAAAATTTTCTAAGTGTAGGATTTTCATGACTTGGTTTAACTTGGACTTGGTTTTATTTGGTTCGGTTCCACTTTGACTTGGCTTGGTTTAGTTTGGTTTCTTATGAGATGAGGTGTATGGTTTAGATTTAGTGGAGAGGAATGATGGTGGAGATTACTTGGGCTTGTTATATAAGCCACTTTTCTCTTCCTCCTCATTCACCCTCATTCATTTCTTTTCCACCAAACCCTAGCCATTGGAGAGAGAGGCAAGTACATCTTGCCGAATGTTGGACGATTTAATTTCGTTTGTTCCATTCTTTTCCTTGTTATATTCTGAGCATCTTTAGAACTTGGAGTCTTCGGTTTTACCGGATGGATTGTTGTAGATCTAGCTTTGTGGTACTTTCGGTTTTTATAGGTTTTGATCTGTTAAACTTGTATATTTTGTAAATTGATGGTTCCTGTTGTAGAGAATTTTATTTTTTCCAAATTTGACATATGGACGTCCAAATTTGGACTCCGGATTGAAGTTTGGTGGTATGGAGAACTATGGCATTTTCCATGGGCATGTTCTCTGTGGGAAGCAAAATTTGTATTTCCTGGCCGCATGGCCATGCAGTTTCATTGCATGCACTTAGTTTCTTTTGCAGGCACTTATTTAATACTTGTCTGAGCCGCATGGCCATTTGTCTTGACCGTATGAGAATTAATTGTAAGACTTTTATTATTTATTATTATTATTGTTTAATCTAATATGCCAGCCGCATAGGCATCATTATTCTAATACATTGAGAATAGAATGCATCAGCACCCAGAGAGCCGCATATGGTACTTGAGCCTGGCCGTATGGAGCAATTCCATGCATTACCATGCATTTAATGCATTGCCATGCATTAATAAAATATTAGGCATTTTGCATTTCGAGTGCTTGCATCAGCAAGCTTTCCTGGAAACAAACAATGAGCCGCATAGGCTACTGTAGATTTCCTACTTAGTGCAATTAAGTCCCTACTTTTATACTTAATGCGATTAAGTCCCTACCTTTATACTTAAATGCATTTTGTCCTTATATGTATTTTGTCCTTATATGCATTATGTGCTTGGAAGCATAGCCGCATAGGCTTAAGAAAGTTTAATATATTTTGCATTTAAGACCTCAATGTTTAATATATTATGCTTAATGCATTGTTTACTTGCCTTTTTGGAGTAGCTAGCCGCATAAAGCTTCTTAAAGGCTTGATATTTTGCATTTAAGTCCTTAATGATTAATATTTTTATGTTTAATACCTTTTCTTGGAGAGACTCAGCCGCATGAGTCATAAGGAAAAGCATTTAATGCCTCGTACATTATACCTAGCCCAACCGCATGGCCATTATTTAATTATTTATTTAATTGTTTGTATTTTTGTGTAAGCAAATGTGTGTTGGACCATGGCCTCTTCCCACTTGTTGGCCGCATGGCCATTCCACTTTTGGACTTTGAATTTAATATTGGCTGCATGGTTTTTATTAAGCTGCATGTACTTGCAGGATATTTTATTATATGTCGTCATTGCTTGGCCACGTGAACCAATATTTAATGGTTCACGTGAACCTTTTCTTATTGCATTAATTGTGGGGGGTCCCACATAGCTTCCTTTAGTTGACTTGCTTGCTGAAGTAGGATTTTGCATTTAATGAGGGTCCCACTATCTTTTGTTTTATTTGATTTCATGGCCTATTTATTATTTCTTGGCCGCATGGATGGCATCCCACTCTTGGCCGCATGCTCAACTGTATGCTAGCCGCATATGGCTTACTGGCCTTAAATGTTTGACTGATTTCATTTAAATAATTTGGAGCCGCATGGGTGGCCTACCACTCTCTTTGACGCATGTTTGATCTCCCACTTTTGAACCGCATGGGTCCCACTTTCATTATTTGTATGTTTTATTTGTCTGAATTGTGGTCAGAATTTCTTCCCACTCCCAACATGAAAGTTGTAGAGTTTCTCTTGGCTTCAAGAATATATATTATAAATATATTATTATTTAATTGTGCAAGTTTCTTCCTTCTTTGATAAATGATTGACACGACAGCGACCCGTGGTGGTGCACTCTTGACATGATAACTTGATATGATAATTCTTGATAATGGCCTGCTGTGACGAACTCTTGACATGATAAATCTGGCATGATACTTCTCGAAATGCTGTTGCGACGGCTAACACGACATGACAAGATTGAATGACCTAGACACCGTGGACGATTGTGCTTGTGCAAATGAACCCGTCTTGTCTTGCATCATGTCTAGGACGGGGATCCTGAGTACCACGGTCAGGGTTACCCACTGAATTCAACTAAGGCTAACAACTAGAATAAATCAGTAGTCATGAAGAGATTTCCCAGCTACAGGCAATTCCGTTATCTGGGCGCCCCACTTGGGATCTGTAGCCTGCCGTCGAGTAGGGCACATTTCCACACACTGTCATGTGTTGCACCCTCTAAGTCACCTAAGGGTACATGCATTTTCTGGACGATGTACCCACTTGAATTCAATCCTAATTGCGTCCAGATAGCCTGGATGGTCTGCAGGACTTGTGGTTGTGGAACAATCTCACTGCATCTTGTTAGTAACTAGGCCTGTGATAACCCTAGTTAGTTAAAGTATCAAGTCGTACTTCTTGCTTGGCCGTGAAATATTGGAAGGGGTTTGCCAGTCTATTCTTGTCTTGATTCTATACGAGATTGTTACATGTCCTGATTTCTTATTTTATCCTGCCGATAAATAGTGGGGGAAACCAAGTTCTGTTCAGACGAAGGGTTACAACTCCGGTCCTTGTTTGGTTTACGGGTTGTAACCTGGTTATCTGAATAGTTCCATGGTCATCCCATCGTATATCACCTTCCCAGTTCTATTTATTTAACATGTTCTCCAGTTTACTTTATGTCAATGATGATTTACTTACTGTCTTCCTATGTTCGGGATAAGTGTATTGGTACTGCACGAATTCGATCCTCCTTTACTTATTATTTTCTCTCCCTGTTGATTGCCTATGATTGCTGGTTTTAAGTTCATTGTTCGGCCTCCTTTGTGGTACTTGCTATTTGGGGTATGACCCCACTGGTTTTGCATGGCCAGGTTCTAATGAAGAGCCCGAAGGATCCACCGCACCATCTACTCGACGGTGACCAGCCGGAGCACCAGAGTGCCTCAGTGGGTTTCTTCTTCATTCTCCCACTGATATATAAATTCTCCTCTTGTAACGTTTAGCCCGAGCACGTGTTTAGCTCGTGTTTTGGTATTTTCCTTGATATTGTAGCCTACGGGCATAAACATGATATGTATTCTAGACTATAGCTAGTCCTTATCATGTACGACTAATACTCTAGCTAGTCATCAGCTCTGTGGTACTGGCTTCATGATCATTCATGTATATATGGTTCGGGACGCCTTACTATTGTATGTATGATGATCGTACTCTTTGCTCTTGTATAATTGCCTGTGATTGAGATACCTAGGATTGTTAAACCATAGGATTGATTGATGGCATGTAGAGTAACCCCCATGTCTTGACAGCTTATACATGATTTCAGAGTATTAATGTACTTTGGGATTGCGTAGCTGACTATGTCTGCCCCCGCTCTCGGTATTCTGGTTCTGGGGCGTGACATGTACTGTACTCGCTCCTGTCCTGACTGGACCTGTTGATAAATTTTACAGATAGCCTGGAGGTTGCCTGCAGCCTAGAGAAGACAGTAGAGGTTGCATAGATAGCTAGGGTTTTTGCTTATAGTTTATTTTCAGTCATCTTGAGTTGTATTTATGGTTTACTGTATTTGAGTTTTGAGATGTATTCTGAGTTTGTATCTTAGACACTTAGACTTCTATCTGTTGTATCTCTTTTCGATTTCATGTTTTATCTATCTTCCTTTATGCTCTACCTTAGATGTGATTGAGTTTACATTCGGCTATGTCACCCCCATTCGGGGAGTATAAACTGTTTAGTCTTATACTGTTAGATGCATTGAGACCTAGGACAGCGTTCTACCGCCGACACTGCGGCGTAGGCTGGGCGTTGTTACGTTCTCGTGCCCTAACTCTAGGGTGGGGTCGTGACACGTTTTTAGTGGTGGCCCATGCAGGTCGAGTTTATGTAGTGGTATTCGAACTTGAGTACCACTACAGCCTGCAGTAGGATTAGGATATATTTTGAAGGTACTCAATCACAGTTAGGAACCCTTGAGAGATTCCTGGGACGACCCTTGAGAATCTTATTTTAACTTCGATTTGAAAACTCTCTTTTTCCTTGATTGTTTTATCTTTATTTTCTGTTGTTGAATTTGATGGATTATTGTTGAATTTGGGTTTGTATTTATTAATTTTGATGGAAGATTGTTGAATTTTGAATCTTGACGATTAGCTGTAGCATCCGAGTTTGTATTTATATGATTGAAGGATTTTGTTCATTTTTGAGTTTGATGTTCGTTGATAAATTTGATTTGATTTTTGGGTATTCATTGTTGATTTAATTTAATTTTTGGCAAGATGAAATTATATGGGCTAGGTCATCTATGTTATGGAATCTAGTCTTCTATAGTCACATTAGCCAGCATGGTGAGGACATATAGTCTGACTCTGGATATATTTCTCGGGTGTGGGAATTTAAGGTTTTCGCAGCCAAGCTAGCGGCACCGCGAAAATGTTAAATACCATGATTCTAGAGATATGTGCATAAGTCAAGGGCTCCGTGATTATCGTAGCCTTGCTTACTAGTATGACGAGGATTTAGAGTACCATGATTGTGGATAGACGCATATGATTATCAGATTGTACCTTAAATATTTTCGAACATTCTCTACTTTGTTTCAGTCCTTCAAAAAAAAGGAATTATTAATTGTTTTGTTTTATTTTGCTTCTCATTATGGTTAGGAGTAACTTTAGCTATTTTATAAACCTTTGTGTAACTTCTTCTATGAATTTCTTCTTAATACAATGAATCGATAATTTTGCTAGACTTTACCTTGGATTTGATATTTTAACTCTGGATTTCAAAATGGTTCCTTCTTTTAAACAGATAAGCAAAATAGATTTTATCGTTATTCCCTTCTTGCTATTATTCTTGTATTAAATAATAATAAATCGTTGATTACACCAATCACCTGTTTTGCAATATTGGTAGAAATCTAATGTTGGTCTTGGTATAGAATCTGATTTTTATATTGGGACATGAGAATATATATATATATGAATATATAGTGGATACTTTCCTGACACTTATGCATGCTACACTTGATTTTCACCTATCTAAATAAATATTAATATGTCGTTGATGTTAAATTTTCAAAACTCCAATATTTCTGGTTTTCTGCTTTTCCAGTTTAAATTCGTAAGTTAAATATAAATTTCATGTTATTAGTTATGTTTACATCACTGCACATGTATGTCATACCTAGAGTTTCATTTTAAAAAAAATTTGTTGAGTTTTGTGTTTAATTTGTCAAATCTGAGACTATGTGCATATTAACCCTTAATACTGGATTTTAAATGTTAGTTCAAATTGTTGTTAAATGTAATATTTAGAGCTGTGTACATTGTTGTTGTAGGGATATAATGTTAGGTTTCATATTCTTACATGATAGGTTGTGATAAACATTGAGTTGGTTTTGATGTTCAAATTTCTCCAAAATCCTGAAAACTAAATATATGTTAACATTTTCACATTGATTTAAATGTTCAATTTCAGATTTAATATGTAATATTGAACTGTATACGTAGATAAATGTATGGATAGTATGTTAGGGTTTATTTCTATCATGTTAGGATGTATTGGGACCATTGAGATTGGTTGCGATGTTCAAAACCCTAAAATCTGAAACTGTGTTATGTTAATATTGTTGGTTTAAATGTTAGCATCTTTTCAGATTTTGTATGTAAATGCTGAACTAAAACTGGGTTTAACCTTTCAATACTAAGCTATAACCCTGTACAAGGACACACACACCCTAACTTAGTATATACTGTCATGTAACCTAACCCTTTTTTCCCTCTATGTTATGATTATATATCTAGATAGATATATATAGAGCTTAGGCATACATGTTATAATATATAAATACATAACTAAGTCTCTACCTTTATATATATATATATGGTTAGCCATGCAAGTTGTGATTAAATAGATTGTATATTGTAGATTGTTAACCCATATGCCATGATTAGTGTAACTTGATAGTTATTGTTTGAAATCCAAATCCTCATATACACTTTCATGTATATTCACGTACACACAAGCCTACTATCTAACCATATGAACACGTCCCCATACACACAATGCTAGCTTTTCCCTCTCTAACGCTCTCTCTATATATATATTGTGATTGGATTTTAATGCAAGTGATTTTCAATTCCTTAATTTTGAATTTGATTTTCTGTACCTTTTTTTAAATAATTGGTAGTTGCCTTTATTTTATTTTGATAATGACCAATTTTTATATAGGATGGTAGACAGCCCTACAACCTTGATGATTGTTGTTCCCTTACCTTCCCAATTAAGACACCCTAGATTGTTGTGTGTGTTGATACCATAGTACTGTTTTGACCTAGAATGACCCGTGAACCTAGGTGAGACTTTCAACTGCTACGGTATGCCCTGACCTTGTATACTATTCCTTCAAATTGCATGATTTAGATAAAAAAAAAATTTAGACCTTAATTGTTGGAAAATAGGGACGTCACTCCATTAGTATCAGTTGTAGATATATGGGTTAGTCCTTGATGTGGGAATGTGTGTCTATAAACATGTAGCTTAGGAGATTAAGGAGAGATTATAGTATCAGCCTTGATAGGATGTACTAGTCTTTTGGTGAGTATAAATGTGTAATGAGAGATAGGGGCCTATATGTCTTAGTAATGCATCATTCCTATGGTAATAGAATGTATTAATAGATGGTTAATAGGAAGATAATAGTTTGAGCATACTATAGCCTATGATCAGTTCCTTTTCATCCTTAGTTAAGACCACTTTAAAATAGGTCCAGCCCCTTGGATATAGGTTCCAGTCCATATTTTATTGAAGTTCCATTACCGCCGTACAGCAGAGCAGTATTGGAGGTATTCCTAGATTGACACTATTTAGACGTTTGTTTATTATTCCAGTGTTAGGAAGTGTTACCTTAGATATTAGGTAGGTTAGAGGCTCTAGAAGGAGTACTATCGATCTTAAATTTCGAGGACAAAATTTTTCTAAGGTGGGTAGAGTTGTAACACCCAGTTTTCCAAATGAGGGTAATTTTGAAATTTCGTGTTTATAATTATTTTAATAATGATATTTAATTCATGATATGATTTTTGGTGATTTTAAATCATTTTAAAATTATTTAAATCAATGACTTATTGTTTTGACGTTTTGCTAGTGAAACCCTAGAGACTGTTTGACCTAGAGCCTAACTATGTGATTATGATTTTAATGTCATTTTCGGCCTAAGGATATTTTTTACTTTTGACCTCTTTGAATTATTTTGATATTTTTATTATTTATGATATTGTTTTGGGATTATTTGAGCCGGGTTCGAATTTCATCTCAATCTGACTTGTAACGGGGACCCGGGGGTAGTTTTACTCTAGTGGGACCCACACACTAGTTAGGCATGGCCCACATGATATTAATTTTAGTCCACATGATAGAAATATTTTAGTTAGAGGTTAGACTAATTATTATGGATAAGGTTAGTGTGATTAGAGACTTTAGAATGACTAATTTAGCCCCAACCAATTAGTCATTTTCTAATACTCATAGAATAGGTTAGTAGGGGCTTTTGGACTTTTCCTAATAGGACAAAACCACCTTTATGGCCAGACACAATAAGGATAGGGTTGAGCCTCCCATTTGTCATTATCCATCTATTTTTCTCTCTTGTTCTTCCCCAAATTCCTAGAGAGCAATTCCTAGCAATTTCTCCACCAAATCCTTCCATTTCACCACCAAATCTTCTTCTTTCCTTCTCCATTCTAGCCAAGGAGGAAGCTACCCAAGTTTGGGAGGATTCGGAGCTCGTTCGTGTCCTTTTCGAATCTCTACGTGTCGGTGTCGCTCCGGAAAGGTTTTTCTTCGATTCGATCTACCGGGAGGTATAAATCCCTTCTCCTTTTCATTTCCTCATGCATATAGGTCTATTTTGAACCCATAGGAATGACCCCCATGGTTGTATCTCCATTTGTGTCCATTTTGTGTCCATTTGGAGGTCATAGGAGTGTCCTTTGTGTTGTGGATGTGTTCATGTTACATATATAGATTTTATATATATATATATTGTAATGAGAGTGTATCTATATTTATATATGTAATAAATGGTTCATGATGATTATATAATCAAGTTTGTGAGTGTGGTTCCTCATATCATTATTATTGTTGTGGATAATTAGGATATATATTGTGTATTCTTTTGGCTCAAACTACCCAAATCCGTCATGATTTTTATCCACGTTTTTAATTTCAGTCCTAACTTAGAAATGTCATAACTTCTAGCTCAAAGCTCGGTTTAATCTTCCGTTTTTTTTAAAAGAAGTGTATTGAAGTTAGCTTTCCAAAAACATGTATTAATAAGCCTAATTCTTTCTGTAACTTTCTGGAGATTTATTTGAGTGTCAGCTGTACGAAAGACAAACGCGTTCTCGGTGTTTTCGCGATTCCGGGAGTTTTCGAAAATGAAAACGCGATCCGTTTGAAGTTTCGGAAAGCTAACACATAGATCTATAACATACTTTAATCCTAGATTTTAATTCATGCTGAGATGGTACAATATTGATTATTAGTAGGAGTTACTATTCGGCATATGCATTTTGTGCACCCTTGTGTGTAATATAATGTTCTATTTGATTTTAACCCATGTTAATGTATATATATTATGTAATTAAATAGAGAATGCAAGCATGAGTAAATATTTAAATAAATGATTTATGAGGTGTAAGTATCCTATCTAATGTAAGCATGTATAAGTATGGGTTGTAATGAATATGTAGGTTCCATAGTATGTAATGTATGGTGCATATAGTGGTGCAAAAGAATAAATGAATGATAAATGAATGCAAGCATGAATGTAATGTAATAATAGATATAATGTATGCAATATACAAGTTAATGAGATGTAATGTTCTATGTTAACACAAATCCTATATTACCTCATGTACCCCTTATACTATGTTGACACTATCACACTTGACACTTTGTTCACTTACACTTTGACACTCTTTGATATGTATACACTATGTATGCCCATTTAACCCTCACTTGCCCCTTTGCCATGTTCACATACACACACATAGCCTCTTACATAAGTATTTATGAATACAGTTAACTTAGCTATGTAGGTATATTATATATATGTTAGCATATTGTGTTGTAATATATAAATTATATAACCATTTGAAATGCCATGATTATAGACCTAATGTGAATACCAATATATGCATGTGTATATATGTGTAGGCATACATAGCTTAAAGTAATAGATTACCTAGTGTATATCCAATGTGAATTCTTGCCTATTTGAGTATTGAATAATTGTATGCTATATAGAGTTGGGTGTATATTGGCTTGTATAGCCTTGTATTGATGTGTGGTTGCTAGGATAGTCTTGGTTAGGCCTAGTAAGACTTGCTGGGTTAGGACATGACCTAGTTTGACTAGTGCAGTTGACCAGAGTTGACCAAGGGTTGACTTTGGCCTAGTTTAACCTAGATTCATGTAGAATGCATTGTAGTACTTTATATTACCCTTTTGGACATGTCGTGACTTGTGCTGTTCTAATTAGGAGCCAGACACCTCTCCTCGAACAGTATCTTTACCTTGGACATTCAGATATCAGGCGAGTACATTCTCTGATCATTTCATATCCTGCTTAAGAATTATATTCCTGTTTTAGATTACTATACTTGATGCTGTCACGACATTATCACGGATTAGTACTATATGGATCTTCTCATGCGATGTTATCCCCCTCGGGAGCATCGGGTACATTGTGTCATGTGCGTTTCACTTTCATCGTGTACTCCTGTACTTTCATTACATGTGCACTCCTATAAATCTTGTACTCTCATGTTCACGGAGCCCCCATATATACTATCATGTGCACCCTATATGGGCCCCATGTGATATCCTGTGCAATAACATAACCTGTTTAGATCCTTGTGTATTGATTGGGGATACGGGGGAGTGCTAGTAGTCGTGTGAACAATTCCATTATAGTATAGATTCCTATGCAACCTCGATATCCTGTGCAAATCTGTCATGTTCACATGTGCTATTTCGTACTCTGACTCACTAGCCACTGTTAGTTCTCTATTTATAGTAGATATTTCTGTTACAGTTTTCTCTCTTGTTTACATACTGTATTTCTTCAGAATCCTGTATTTTGCTCTACTGCATGTTATATTTTCTAACCTGCTATGATCTGTTGAGATGTACTGTACTCGCTCCTGTCCTGACTGGACCTGTTGATAAATTTTACAGATAGCCTGGAGGTTGCCTGCAGCCTAGAGGAGACAGTAGAGGTTGCATAGATAGCTAGGGTTTTTGCTTATAGTTTATTTTCAGTCATCTTGAGTTGTATTTATGGTTTACTGTATTTGAGTTTTGAGATGTATTCTGAGTTTGTATCTTAGACACTTAGACTTCTATCTGTTGTATCTCTTTTCGATTTCATATTTTATCTATCTTCCTTATGCTCTACCTTAGATGTGATTGAGTTTACATTCGGCTATGTCACCCCCATTCGGGGAGTATAAACTGTTTAGTCTTATACTGTTAGATGCATTGAGACCTAGGATAGCGTTCTACCGCCGACACTGCGGCGTAGGCTGGGCGTTGTTACGTTCTTGTGCCCTAACTCTAGGGTGCGGGTCGGGTCGTGACAGTTCCCTTGCTGCGGCCTAGCCTGGTACAACTGTTGGCCCCTGTCTTGGTGATGCTGGGGTGGTCTGTGTTGTTGCTGCATCGGCGTTCCCTGCTGCCAAAATATCTGAGCCTGCGACATGAACGGACGTTGTGCCAACTATCTCATTGCCACCGCTGGTCCTCGATACTGGCCTGCCCCTGGTGCTGGCAGAGCAGGAAATTGTTGTACTGGTCCTACTGACCTCGAATTCATAGAACAGGTGGTAACCCGGTGATCTGGACTTCTATATATCAAACAATGCCCGTTCAATGTCTGACACACATCTTTAGTGTGCCCTACCTTTCCATAATAAGTGCTGTGATAGACTTGGAAGTTCTTCATGAATACATCTAGAAACTCTTCAAGTACCTTCGGGACTTGAACTCCTTCCATTATCGCTACTATTCCTTCTTCTTGTTGAGTTGCCACCGATCTGACTAAGGTAAATCGCTCTACGTCTGTCAAAAGATACACTCCCTCTACGATAATCTATTGTCGCATGACTGTCTTTCAGCCAGTTCATGCCTAAGATAACGTCAAAATTTCCAACAGAAAATTATATCAACCTGGCGGATAAGGAATGCCCGCAAACTACAACGCTACACGCTAGAATAATCCTACTAACTCCTGACGAGCCCATTACCAGTGAGTATATTCAACCTTCCTGGCAATGGCTCGAACTCCATTCCTAGCCGTGTCGCAAATTGTGCAGATATAAATGAGTGTGATGCTCCCGAATCAAACAATACTACTGCGGGATATGAGACGACGAGAATGTTACCTGCCATAACATCTCCCGATGCCAATGTCTCTTCTAAGGACAGAGTGAATGCATGCCCTCGACCTCCTTGTTGGTTCCCTTGTTGCGGCCTAGCCTGGTGCAGCTGTTGGCCCCTGCCTTGGTGATGCTGGGGTGGTTTGTGTTGTTGCTGCATCGACGGTCCCTGCTGCCAAAACATCTGCCTGCGACATGAACGGACGTTGTGCCAACGATCTCATTGCCACCGCTGGTCCTCGATACTGGCCTGACCCTGGTGCTGGCAGAGCAGGAAATTGTTGTACTGGTCCTACTGACCTCGAATTCATAGAACAGGTGGTAACCCGGTGATCTGGACTTCTATATATCAAATACTGCCCGTTCAATGTCCGACACACATCTTTAGTGTGTCCTACCTTTCCACAATAAGTGCAGCCCGCTGGGGGTTGCTGGTTCTTCCTCTGCTGCTATTGTTGTTGCCTTGGTGGTGCTGGCCCTCGTATTGCCATATCGTGAATGCGAACGCCAAGGGATGGTGCTGTTGTTCGGGGCGCTACTCCCCCTCCTCCTTCAATCTGACGGTGGGATCTCTTCTGACCTCCAGTCCTTGCCTGTTGCTACCATCTCTGGGACGAACCTACTCAATCTGTAGAATTCTGCTGTATAAGCATCTACTGTCTTGCCAGTATGTTTGAGGTTGATAAGTTGTAGCTAAAACTGTGCCACAACTCCATAGTACTTCGTCTTGAATCTTGCAGTAAAATTGTCCCAAGCAACAGGACGTCTGATGCCTACTTTCTCTGATTCCCACCAATCACATGCGAGATCCTGAAGTAACAACTTTACTTGATCCACACATTCTTCCGTCGGCACCTTAGCTGCTGTCAAAATAGCCTCAATATCTTTAAGCCATGCATCTGCTGAAATGGCATCTTCCGTGCCCTCGAAATGATGGGGTTCTACTTGCAAAATCTAGTTGATGCTCCTGAATCAGTCCTCGCCCCTCTTTCCAAAGCCGTCTGCAATCCTTGGTTGAGAAACATATTCTGCTCTTGCAACTGAGCGTACATGCGTTGCTGGGCCAACATCTGATGCTGCTGAGTAGCCATCATCCCTCTCATGATCTCCAGAAGGGCTGGTGTGTCCACTTCCACAGGGGTAGGTGAAACTATTGGTGGTGCTGGAACCTCCGGATACAGCGGTCCAACTGCTGGTTCCACTATCACTTCTTCTTGGATAGTCTCTTGAGGTAGCACTGGCCCTTGTTGCTGATCAACATGGTCAGGTTGTCCATGTTGTCCTTGTTGTTCCTGTCCAGTTCTGACAGATGTGGACGAGGTGCCCCTAAGAAAAGGAATAAGAGAATAATCAAACGATCAGACAGGGAAGATCAATGAAGTCCAAGGATACCGGAAGGTCAAGCTAGGGTTGAGAATCAACGAATCATGAGATCAATGGAGAACATGTGTGATTGAGACAAACTATATATTAAAAATACCCCACAAGTCTGAAATAGACCTACATGGGCCACCACTAAAACCTTGTCACGACTCAGAACCAGAATACTAGAGAGCGGGAGAATGACTCAGCCAGCTACGTATTACGGGTAGATGAATACCGTATAATACGATCAATGATGTCTAAAAGACGAGGGGTGCATACTACATGAAAGTCTCGCTATGGTCACTTCACATCTATTGTCTCAATCATTCAAACAAGAAACAGTAATAGAGAACATGTAAGATAAAGCAGTAAGGCGTCCCAAACGCTCAGTCAAAATGTTCTTGATATCTGGCTTTACAAAACATAGCCAGATGATGTAGCAAAGTATACACAATTGTTATCAGTTGCAGCCTGACTTAGTTACAATTATGTAAAAGTAAGTACAAGACAATTCGACTAACATGTCGGTGCCCAACGGCAAAGTATAAAGTAAGTAACAAAACGAACGGGAAAGTAAGGAATCTCCTGAAGAGATTTGAAATATCTTATAAAGAGATATGAAATATCTTCTAAAGAGATATGAAATATCTCCTGAAGAGACTGGAATCTTTCGAAGATATTGGAACCTCTAGTTGATAAATCTCCAGAAGAGATAAAGATAAATCTCCAGAAAGGATAAATCTTTAGAAGAGGTAAATCTCTAAAAGAAATCTCATATGATCTCCTAAAGAAATAAACTCTAGATAAATCTCCAAAAGAGACATACTATAATCTCCCGAAATGATTATATTAATCTCTTGAAGAGATAATCTCCCTTAGAGATAAATTTTCTGAAGAGATTTAATATGGATAGTTACCATTTACTCAATATACCGATAATGATCAGGTCCATGGGATCCATTAAGATATAAAAAAAACAAAAAAAATATGTCCTGGGTCCTAAAGTACCATATTTAAAGAAGATAAATATAAAAATGTATTGCCATTCACTTGGCACAATATATTTATGTGAACTTGCTGACATGCACTTACACATATACAGGAATGACGTAAGGTACACATAATTATTCTTGATTTAATTCATATGATTGTTTTGATAATATGAGATACGCATATGAATGATATTTATCTTATCCTTCTTAAGGGGATACCACAAACAATGTATGCTTTTAAATAATGTTGCTGGTATTTCTGAGATAAATAGAATAAAATACTGCGATAATCTCCTTAATCTTTGTTACAATTAATAGAGCAAACAAGAGAATTGTACAAGATTATGATTTCAACAGTTCAAAATATCATGAAGAGTTGCGAGCTTGTAGGAATCACAATAAAGCCTGCAAACACTTCATAAGAATACGAGTATGTAAATGTACATGCAAATAAAGTGTAGGGGTGAGATGTAATATTCAAATTGTATTGGGGGTTGATTTTTTTATTTTGGATCGTTGTAAAAACAAGAATGTAATATTTTTTGAGGGGGAGCATCATGTAGATGCAAGCATCCTAAATATTCTAATCGAGAGATCTTAAAACATGTCTTTGCGCACTATACTCTTTTCCTTCGTTGAGATTTGTTTTTTTACTGAATTTTTCCTTCGAAAGGCTTTCAACGAGGCAGTATAAGTCGCACCCACTTGAATTCCTAAATAATTATATTCCTGAAAAATATTATTGTACTCTTTTCTTTCTAATGAGACAATAATTAAGTGACATTCAAGACGGAGGGTTGTGAATTGGATAAACTTAAATATGGATGTCCTTATCCATATCCACAACAGCCTTTATCACATTCCCTCATATGTTATAAAAGCTACGTATAGATTTTCGGGTACCAATTTCTTCTCTTTCTTTTATTTTCACAACCATTAATTAGTAAATAAATTTTCGGACTGTTTTAGAAAATAAGAAAAAAAAACTAATAAACAATAGCAAACTGAGCCTTAGGGGTAAGAGATAATTTACAAGCTATCTAGGTTGAATGGCCGTTTGAGTTCAAATCTTTAGCTCTGTGATGTTAGGATTGTTATTCTTTTCTACTTATGACAATGTATTGCATGAATATATGGACACCACGTAGAGATGTCAATTGCCCGGTACGAGTCCGGCCCGAAAAATAGGCCCATGTGTCGGCCCGGCCCGATTAATCGTGGGTCCGGACCGGCTCGACCCAATGTATTGGTCGTGCCAGGCCACGTATATTGACCCATAATATAGACCCGGCCCGGCCCGGCCCGGTCCGATGTCCGGCCCGAAGTTCGACCCGGTTGCAACATCCCCTGCACAATCTCTTTGATTTGTCCCAAATCCTAGCAGCTAACAGCAGTATTGTCACTTTCACACGGAAAAAAAGGAAAAATATGTACACAATAAAAACTCTGCCCTCCAAATATGATTTGTACCACTGCCTAAAGCAACAAGTGCAAGTGGTGGTGGCCTCTATTATTATTATGATTATATAGTATAGTAGTGAATTAAATTGAAATGAAGTGAATGTTTGAACTGAATTGAATTAAAATTCAATTCAATTCATTTCAATATATATTAGTTACAAGTTGTTGTAACAACAACATACATGAATGCATCCATACATGAATTTATTAAAATGATGGCCTCCAGTGCGATCCGGCCCGGCCCGGCACGACCTGAAGCCCACCGTGCCGTGGGTCATGTGTCGGGCTGGGCTTAAAATTTCCATCCATAGTCCAGTCCGGTCCGACCCGTTATAGTTCACGGGCTCAAGAGGCCCGGCACGAGCCCGGCCCGACCCACTCAAAATCGTGCCGGGGAGGACCCGGCCCACTTGACAGCTCTAATACCACGCATTCTTCATTGTTTACTATATGTGTCTTGAGTTCAAGACATTTCTTGAAGTTGTCAATACAACAGAAACAACATGATATATACCTCATGGATCATGGTGCTACTTGGGCCGGGCGGTCCGGTTTCCAGGTCGGTCCTGGTCTGGTCAAATCCGGTTGGGTTGCTCGAGCCTGGTCAACGATCCGGACTGGTCCGACATGCCCACATTTCGGTTCGGGCTGGGTTGTGCCCCCGAACCCGATAGCCCGGACCGGCCCAGCCTGGTTTGACCGCAGGTCCAGGCTAGTCAGACCCGTCAAGTCCAACCGGGCAGACCCGGACCGGCCCGATCCAGTCCCGGTTGGCCCGATTAGGTCGATTTTGAAAAAAAAATTATGATTTTTAAACGTTGGGATGCCAAAAGACCATTTTACTCCCATTTTACTTATTGTTTTTAGACCGTTGGAAGGGTATTTTGGTCATTTTGTTAAAAATGATCAAAAATATCATTATAACAACTCTTTTTTTGGAGATAAACTAGGTCATTTTGCACCCAAAAAAAAACTATAAATAGGCTATAAATCTTCAAACTAAATCACACACAATTTTTTTCTTTTACAATTTTTACAAGCAAACTCGTGTGAAGAGACGATTTATATCATGGATAATGATCAACTATCACAGCAACCGCAAGATCAGCAACCGCAAGAGCAGCAACCGCAACCTGTACCGCAATCCGTACCGCAACCTCAACACGCACCGCAAGAAAAGTTTGAATCAGATTCAAAATTTTAGCATCATTTTAGAGGAGTTCACAATGAACGTGCAAGTGGCGGTACCGAAAGAAGATACTCTATTAAAGTTCTTGTTGTACGTTTGCATTGTAGGAAACGATTATAATGGGACCATAGCCATGGTATAGAGAAGCTACGCAGACATTTAAAATCATGTATTAACATCTAGTAATTTTATATGAGTCATTAATCGTAGTTTATGTACTAGTAATCTTGTATGAGTCTTTGTAATATTGTATTAGTCATTAATCGCAGTTTATGTACTAGTAATCTTGTATGAGTCTTTTTAAATTATGCAAATTTTGTATTAGTCATTCAATTATCTTGACATTACTCATTAATTTTACTTTCTAATTTTTTTGCAAAAAATTCTTGTAATGTTGTACATCAACTTTTACTTTATAATTTATATTTTTCTAAAAACCTAAATGGTAGAAAGTAAAATAAATTTCTTTTACTCATTAATTTTTACTTTCTATTTTTTTTTGGGAAAATATTCCTGGAATGTTGTACATTAACTTTTACTTTATAAGTTGTATTTTTTTTAAACATAAATGGTAGAATGTAAAAAAAAAGGCTTTATTCCCAAAATCGGGCTGGCCCGGTCCAGCAGTGAACCCGCCCGGCCCAGGTCCAGTTCAGCCCGGCCCAACCAAACCATGCCACAGGTCCGGACTGGGTCCAGCTCCCTGCCTTCCGGTTTAGCCCGGCCCGGCCTGTGCGTACGACCGGTCTGAGTCCCTCTCGGACCGGGCCCGGTCAAACCCGGTTTGAACTTGGCCCGGACCGGCCTAGCTCAGCCCCGTCCACACCTTGACTCATGGAGAAACTTTTGTTCTCTCGAGCTCAAATTACTGCACAATAGTATTTTAAAACCTGGGTCGGTTCGGTCAACCTGTAAACTATTTTTTTTTGGGCTGATTTAATGTCGATACAAATTTTTTTCTTTCAAAAATTTGGTTCTGATACAGTTGGATTTTAAATCGGTTTAAGCTTGACTTTTGTCTTTTGTTTTGGTCTTTACATGCAATTAAAGTTAATATGTTTGCTTCTTGACTAATTCTACTATGGTAAACATAAAAAAAAGTAGTATATATATGTAGTTGTGTACTACGTAAGATTGTAAGGTTGCGTTTGGCTCATTGTAATGTAATCATAATCGTAATGGAATTGAATTTGTAATGTAATTGAGTTTGTAATGTAATGGAATTACAATTACATTACTATGTTTGGTTGAAACATATAATCAAACCATGTAATGTAATGTTAATTGCATTCATATGTTTAGTTTACCATGTAATATAATTAAATTTTTAATTTAATATTTTTTAAAATACAACATAAAATTAAAAAAGTTGATCAATAAAAAATTCCAAAAAGAAAAAAAGAAAAAAAGAAAAGAAAAAATAAATAATAAAAAAGGGGAAAATTGGTTTGTTTTATGCTAAAAAAAGACCAAAAACGAAAAAAACAACAACAAAAAAAAATACCAAAAATGTCAAACGAACAAAACGGGAAAAAAAACCAAAAACGAAAAAAGCGATAAAAATAGAAAAAATGACAAAAAAAATCAAAAATGACAAAAAAGGTGAAAACCATCAAAAGTGACCAATAATGATAAGAAAAAGACAAAAAAAAATTGACAAAAAAAACAACAAAAAAAATGAAAAAATGACGAAAAACGACCAAAAATCCAAAACGACAAAAAATAAAAAAAATTGACAAAAAACGATCAAAACAGAAAAAGTATCAAAAGGGATCAAAAACGAAAAAAAAGCGAACAAAATGACCAAAAACGACCAAAAAATTTTAAAAATGACAAAAAAACGATAATAAAAAAAGAAAAAACAAACAAACAAAATGATCCAAAACGATAAAAAGGAACATAAATGACAAAAAACGAAAAAGACAAAAAAAAGAGGGAATTAAAACGAACAAAAAACGACAAAAAAGATTAAATTTTTTTGCAAAAAAGACCAAAAAAAAAACAAAAACGACAAAAAAAGAGCATAACGACAAAAAAAAGTGAAAAAGGCCAAAAAAAAGTACAAAATTGACCAAAAACGTGCAAAATCGACCAAAAACGATAAAATCGTACAAAAACAGCAAAAAGCGACAAAAAACGAGAAAAAATGGTCAAAAACGTACAAAATCGACAAAAATCGATAAATAACGTGCAGAAACGGCAAAAAATTCGACCGAAAACGATAAAAAACGTGCAAAAGTGACAAAAAACGAAAAATGCACAAAAACGGTCAAAAACGAAAAACGTACAAAATCGACAAAAAACGAACAAAATATGCAAAAACCGACCAAAAATGATGAAAATATGCAAAAACGACCAAAAAGGATAAAAAATGTGCAAAAATGTGCAAAATCGACCAAAAAGATAAAAACGACAAAAAAAAATGCAAAATCGACCAAAAAGGATTAAAAAAGTGCAAAACAGCCAAAAAGGGCAAAAAAATGATAAAAATGTGAAAAATGGTAAAAAACGTACAAAATCGACTAAAAACGATAAAAACGTACAAATTTTACAAAAATTAATAAAATAAGTGTACAAAAACGACAAAAGACGTGCAAATAAACAAAAATAATAAAAAAAACGTGCAAAACCGACAAAAAATGTACAAAATCGACAAAAAAGTTCAAAAAACATGCAAAAGCGACCAAACGCGGCCAAAAATGTACAAAAACGGCCAAAAATATAAAAAGAAAGGTCCAAAACGATCAAAAACGACAAAAAAACAAATAAAAAGAACAACAAACAAACAAAAACGGCAAATAAAGAACAAAAACGATAAAAAAAGACAAACAAAAACAACCAAAAAGGCCAAAAACGAAAAAAGCGGCAAAAACGAACAAAAAAGAACAAAAATGACAAAAAATGAAAAAAATGGCAAAAAACAAACAAAAACGGCGAAAAACTAACAAAAGGCAAAAAAACGAACAAAAATGACAAAAAAACAAACAAAAACAAAAAGAAATGGCAAAAAAAAAACGAAAAAAGACCAAAAACGGCAAAAAAGAAGAAGAAAAAACAAACAAAAACGACCAAAAACTAACAAAAACGACAAAAACGACAAAAAACAAACAAAAACAAAAAAAATGGCAAAAAAATAAGGGCAAAAAATGACCAAAAACGAACAAAGAGGACAAAAAAAAACGACAAAAAAGAAAAAAAAAAACCAAAAACGAACAAAACGACCAAATTATAGCATACCAAACTTCCGCTTAAGTTGTAATATAATTGCGATTACATAAGTTTTATGATGTAATTGAGTTTAGAAGAAACTGATGTAATGTAATCAAACTTGTAATCGCGATTACATTACATCTATTTTTTTTTTTGGTCCAACCAAACACTCGAGTTAGATTGACAACGTAATGCCAATTATATTACGTTGTCCAATTCTGCAAACCAAACAGACCCTAAGTCCATATAAAAGGTTCAATCCGAATTAACCCACAGGTTGGACCAGTTTGACCAGCGTTCTGATTGGGTCAATCCTCGATCCGGTTTTTAAAACATTGATACAGATATTTTGGAAGCTAAATACTTTAGTATGAACAAGAGTGGGTTATTATTCCCATTCCATTTTTTCTAGAATGCTAATCAATTGTTGTTTTTCACTGAGTACATCTGCTGGCAAAGGATGGAGTGGGCTGGAGTAAACTGTAGTCTGGGGGTAAAAAAAAAATTACTAGATAATTTTACAGGTATGTCCATTAGTAGTCTGTTGTAAAATTTTTTTTTTACTAGATATGTCTCCTTAAAATAGACTTAGTTCGGAAGAACTTAAATTCCTGACTTCGTCCAGTACATCCTCCCTAATTACTTCCTCATAGGAGTAGGAACTCGATTGTCGAAACTTAGGGGTGCAAACTTAAGATCTAGCCGAGCTCGAACAAGCCCAAAATCTGAGTCAATCTCGATCTATCCACGATTAATATTATCCTCCGTGGGCTAGAGCATGGGCTCTCACGTCACACCTTCAAACTAAAAAAAAAAAAAAAAAACACTAGGAATTTAAATTCTGAGCACAGATTGAGTTTATATATGAACTCAATAGCCTCAACTAGTATTGTTAAAGTCACAATACTCTAGAACTTCGATAAGGATTACGAAAATTTTCAATAGGAAGTACCAAAGTAACTTTGTGAAATTGAGCTGGAAAAACAAAACTTTGCGAAATTGTAAAACGTAACTAAAACGTGCTATGATGTGACGTTTTTTTTAAATAAATGCCCTTTGGTATGCCATTTTCTTGACGGAAAATGCTAAGTTTACTACCAAATTCTTACAACCTTCTTACAACTACTCTCTTCCACTCCTTACACATGGGTCCCATCGGGTCCCACCACCACTCTCACCCCCCCTGCTACATGGGCTCCACCCGGCCCCACAATTTCTTCCCCTCCTCCAATCGAAGCCCAACACGTGTCCGGTTGTAGGAGGATTGTAAAATTTGGTTGTAGGCATAGCAAAGCTCTTTTCTTGACACTAGAATTAATTTTTCATTAACTGGCATTAATAACATTAACAAATAACTAATTTATACTAATAAAAATATTGAAGAAAACGTCTAATGTGTTTGAAGGGATACTAGATATTGTAGAATAGTATATTTTTCTTCTCATTTCATCATATGGCAAGGGCCATATATATAGGGATAAGGGGCAACCCAAGGGTCATGAGTTACATAACCCAAGGGTCATGAGTTACATGATCCCAAGGGTCATGTGTAACTCATGACATAATGGTGAATAGTAAGGGTTTCACAACACTCCCCCTTTTTCATCCATTTCCTTGGATCCACTTATAAAATACTTCAGGATTCAATAAGCTAATGGGGTGGATACTGCTGGATCCAGAGTAAACTTGGTTTGCCTCATTAAAACCTTGGCTGTGGAAAATCCAGTGGGAAAAACCATCAGTCCTAAGGAAAAAGAGTACAATCCTATAGTTTTACTCCCCCTGATCTATACAAACTTCAGGCTTACAGGTCTTTTAGTTGCCTCATCCCTATTCCTCTTACAAGCTTTACAAAAGTACATCGTGACAGTGTTTTGGTAAACAAATCTGCTAAGTTATTACAAGATTGAATTTGTTGTATTTTGACTTGTTCCTTCTCTTGAAGGTCGTGCGTCCAGAAGAATTTGGGGGATATGTGCTTCGTCTTGTCATTCTTTATGTATTCTTTCTGAAGTTGAGCTACGCATGCTGCATTATCTTCAAAAAGGGTAGTAGGCTCAAGTTCACCAGTTTTTAGGCCAGTAGATGCCAAAATGTGCTGAATGACGGAGCGAAGCCAAACACACTCCTTGCTTGTTTCATGGATTGCTAGGAGTTCAGAATGGTTGGATGAGATAGCCACACTGGTCTGTTTGACGGACCTCCAGGAGATAGCCGTACCACCGAAAGTAAATACAAATCCAGTTTATGATTTCTCTGTGTGGGGATCTGATCTATAACCTGCATCTGAATAACCAAGTAAAGTGGAAGACCCACTATTCGGGTAATATAGTCCTAGGTCTATAGACCCTTGGAGGTAGCGCAGAAGATGCTTCACTCCATTCCAGTGGCACTTTGTGGGCGCTGCACTGTATCTGGCTAATAAATTAACTGCAAACGCTATATCAGGACGCGTACAGTTAGCTATATAGAGTAGCGCCCCAATGGCACTTAGGTAAGGTACTTCATGACCTAATAATTCCTTCCCCTCTTCCAGTGGACGGAAAGGGTCCTTCTTTACGTCCAATGATCGAACGACCATTGGTGTACTAAGGGGATGGCATTTATCCATGTGGAATTGTTTAAGTAATCTTCGTGTATATGTAGATTGGTGTAACAGGATACCACCCTTTAGGTGTTCGATCTGTAAGCCAAGACAATACTTTGTTTTCCCTAGGTCTTTCATTTCAAAAGTTGTCTTAAGGCTTTCAGATATCTCAGTGATCTCTGCAGGAGATCCAATGAGATTTAAATCATCGACATAAACGGCGACTATAACAAATCATGTTCCCGATCTTTTTATAAAGATACATGGGCAGACTTTATTATTAGTAAATCCTTGCGTAGCAAGAAACTCACTTAGTCTGTTATACCACATTTTTCCTGATTGTTTAAGACCGTACATGTGATCTTTGTAACCTTACATAATAGGTGTCCCGAGGTCTATCTGTTTTCTCTGGTAAAATTTTATATCCTTCAGGGAGTTTCATATAGATATCTTTATCTATATTGCCATAAAGATATGCAGTCACAACGTCCATGAGCTGCATTTCTAGGCTTTTCAGAGAAGAGAGGCTGATCAGGAATCTGAAGGTATTCCCATCCATGACCGGAGAATATGTTTCTTCATAATCTATTTCCGGTTTCTGGGAGAAACCTTGTGCTACAAGGCGTGCTTTGTAGCACACAACTATGTTGTGTTCATTTCTTTTTCTTGTGAAGATCCATTTATATCCCACAGGTTTTACACCTTCAGGTGTTTGGACTACTGGTCCAAAGACTTCGCGTTTCAAGAGTGAGTCCAGCTCTACTCCTATTGCCTCGTTCCACTTTGGCCAATCGCCTCTACGTTTACATTCCGCTAGAGATCGTGGATCGATGTCATCGTCATTTTCAGTGACGTGAACGGCAATATTGAACGAAAAATCGTCGTCGACGACTGTTGTGAAACCCAGTTTCTGTAGCTTGTCAATTAAATAGAATTTTTATATTAAACGTTTTTCAAATTATTATTATTATAATTATTATATATTTTTGGTTGAAAAGTGATTTCGAAAATTATTAATCAACTTGGACTTTTGAATGTTTTGGCCCAGACCCGAGTTCGAGCCTGAGCCCAACCTTCTTTTCTCAACTCTTTTCCAATCAAATATTTGACCTGGTTTATATTTATAAAAAAAAAAATAATAAATAAATATCTTTGTGGTTGAGAACTGGTCCCGAAGGACCAGTGTGTATTCTCCTAGAGAATTGGTAAAACTCCTCCCCGTAGTTTCTCTCCTCCACTACTCTCAAACTACCCACTTCTCTATTAAACTCTCCTCTCTTCCACGTCTTATCCTCACAGAACTCTAGAAATCCAACAGCTCATCTACTCTCCTAACCACTCTAATCTCTCTCTCTCTCGGTTTCTCCTGTGGAGAACTCACAAAAGAAACCCATTTTCTTTCTCAAAGCTCTCAACAACCCTCTCCCTCTCTCTCAGTGGTGAAACCCACTTTCCCCCGACCCCTCTCCGCTGCTAGCCGTCGGACCCGAGCTCATCCCCGCCTCCGCGTCGGACCCGAGCACCTCACCGCCACTGCGCCGCTCCTCCCGCGGCCATCCGCGGCGTCCGTCGTCGTTCCCGAGGCCGGCGACCCCCTCCACGCCGCCCTCTCCGTCCAGCCGAGCCGCGCCACTCTCCCGCGGCCATCCGCCGCACCCGAGCCCCGCCGGCAGAACCCCCTGAGCCCGCAGCTCTCCGCTGCGCTGTCCGCGCCCCGGCGGAGTTTTCTCGCTGTTTTCCCGCGGTTCTTTGCTGCCCCGCCGGCGTTCCCGCTGTCCGTGGACTTTCCCGCTGTTCGGGATCTTCTACCTGTTGCCGACTTAGTTCGGATTTCTTTCCCGAGATTTATCCCGCGGCTCACCGACCAACGGATTTTGGGTAATTTCTGATAATCAGAGTAGTTCGTCCCTCCCGTGAGTCGATGATGATAGATCGGTCCCCCGGTTCCCTCTCGGGAATCCGGATAGCTGCGTTTTATAATTCGATTAGCTGCGATAGAATAATTTCCTGTGTTTTACTTGCTGGGTTGGTGTGAATTGGTTGATATTGGATTCCCGGACTTTTCGGGAATTATTTGGTGGTGTTGGAATTATTTGTGTGGTGTGGAAATTATTTTGGTGGATTTATGTGGATTATTTGGGTTGGAAATTATTTGCAGGAATTTGTTGGCGCACTTCCCAGTTTTGGGTTTGTCCCGGAATAGAGGAAGTGCTGCCCAATTTTTTACAAAATTATATTAATTTTAAAACCGGCTTTCGAAATGATTTCCAAAACCGATTTTCGGGCGACGACCGTACCGGTCTGTGGGCCCCGGCGAAATGCAAACGCACCGGTCCGACCGGACGTTGTGGTATTAGCCGAATTTTGAGGAATGGACCGAGTCTGAGACTCTTAGCTATCATTTTAATTATTTTTAATATTTAGGCTATTTATATTAGATATTTAATTCCTGTACTTTAATTATTTAATTAAGTCATTTTTACCTTATTTGATGTAAAAGAAATTTGTACCGGGCATAAGCCCACCCTAGGACCATTAGCTGTGCCAATGTATTGTGTAGCATAGTTTTATTTTATTTTTCTTTTCTGGTGGATGTGAATTTGGGTGGTTTTGATTAGTCGCGTAATCGTAGATTAGAGCGCGAATTACTGATTAGTTACGAATTTAATTAAAATGAATAGAATATTATTAAATAACTAGTTCACGGTTTATCACTAAAAGAAATTATATTTTTATAAATATATTACAAAACACAAAGTTTTCCAAATTGTAATTGATTCTCGTGTATTTCCAAATAATTCAATTAACCGGCTTAATCAACGCACGTAGTTGCAACGTAACCGTTAGCTGTAGATTAATACAACATAAAACCTGACTAGGACATGACTACTAGAGATTGCAACTAGCACACTTAGTCTGGTTATTCAGGATTCTAAATCGAGTTCTCAACTGTAGGAACTCGAAGTCGTACCTGACGTTCCTCTTCGGTGTCAACCTGTCTTTCCAGTCAAACTTAATACAAGGCAAGTATAGTTTGTGTTAGTTTACAGTTATTTATTTAATCGTTTTACTGCATGTCTAAACCACGTCTCAAACACGAAACTCTCACCGAGAGTACTGTACTGTAACTACTGTAACTACTGGGGACTGGGGAATAGCGGGGGATTGGGGAATAGCGTAATGATTATGACCATACTGTAACAAAACCCCTTATCCATTACTGTAACAAACCCAAGCCGGTCATATGTCATTACCTATTCAAATCACTGATTTCTACTGTAACAAACCTGTTTTAAAACTGTTTAGAACTGCATGATTCTATTTTTTATTTAACTGTTTAATTAGCATGAATTGTACTTTGCTCCCTCCTGACTGGAGACAACATTTTAGGTAACACTGAGGATGACGAGCTATAATATAATAGCTACTATGACCCGGTTCTCTACCCTGCGACGGTACCGGAGCCGTCTCTGGAGGACGCTGATCCTGGGACCACTGAACCTGATGCTTAGATAGTTTTCCTTTCCTGCATCTTTCTTTTATTTGGAGTTTGTAGTTTTATTTTCAGCATTTTCCTTCCAGTTGTATTTTTGAATATTTTATCAAATAAAGTTTCAATTCCGAATAGAACAGTTGTGGCAAATGTACTTGTGTTGTTGTGAATACCTGCAATGGAACAGCTTACTGCCGCCGTCTCACCACGGTGCAGGCTGGGCATGGTCCGATTCGACCCATTAAATTGGGATCGGGTCGTGACATGTTTTCAGTGGTGGCCCATGCAGGTCACAACAACAACAACTTAGGAAAACCTATCTAGAAGCAATTAGAACACTAGAACATCAATTTGTCACGACATAGGACCGAAATATTTTATTATTAAATATTTTTGGTTGATTATAGACTGGTAGGCTACCTTGTTTATGTGTGCGTCCTAAACCTTCCAGAGAATGACCATTGACCAAATCCTGCTGGCGATGAGGTGTCATCTCCGGATCATACCCCATCTCCTCAACCAAGCCCAGGGTCTTTTCCCTCGCGGCTGTTTGACCGTCCTCATTGTGCATCCAGTGAAGTTTTTTCTACACTGGCAAATCCTACCTCATCTCAAACTGAATTTCAATTCCCTGGTGGATTATTCATTTTGTTGCTCCACCAGTACCAGCAATCATTTTCCAATGGTTGTCCTATTCCAAGAAATCCTGGAGATCCAGAAAGCTCAAGATGAAGCCCAGCAGGAACAGATGAATATCATGAGAGAAGACATGAAGAACGTCATGATGTAGCCTTAGTTATCCCCAACCAAGTTAGAGCAGAACTTTTGTCCTAGGAAGGATACCCCTGAATCTAGAAGATATTTGGGTCCCATCAAGTACTCTACTTTTTGGCAGCCTTGTCGTAAGAAGCTATGGGTTTGTAACTAATGCAAGAGGCCTGGTCATCAGACCGTTAGTTGCCGCAAGAGATTGGGACAATGTTTGGCATGTGGATCTGCTGAACATCGGGTAAATGACTGCCCCTTATCTCTCTATCAAACCAGAGCTCATAACCCAGCAATACCTGTTAGGCCACAACCTAGGGACCCTCTTTCTATCCAGCAGACCCTGCCCCTTACAATAAGGCATGATGCAGACTCGAGGTTCATAGAAGATGAAGCAGTTGGAGACTGCTCATGCAAGAACCAGAATCATGAGGAATAGTACCTAGAACCACTGAATAGCATCATCTTTTTGGAAGTTGTAACATGATGTCCTTAGATCAATCATAAGAGTTTTGCTGTAATTCTCCACATGAATAGAAGTTTTTAGTTACACCTTATGGCAGATGTTTTTCCTGATAGTCTCCCCGGATTATCCCAGATCTAGAGATAGGATTCACCCCTGACCTAGTCCCCGGCTCTTTCCCTAAAATCTAAAGGACGTTACAGAGTCAACCCGAAGGTGGCCAAGAAGATGAAGGACCAGATCAATGAAGGCACTAGGATTTATTCAGAGTGGAACTTCACTTTAGGGAGTACCTATCTTGTTTGTGCCCAGAAGGATGGAACAACGGATGTGCATCGATTACCAGACACTAAAGAACAAGTACTTTCTGTCTGGATCGAGGATCTGTTTGATCTGGTTGTGTGGAGTTAGGGTGTTTCGAAGTTTGACTTAAGATTTGACTTCCATCAAATCAAAGTTAGGAAAGAGGACATTTCCAAGACGGCGTTCAAACACTAAGTATGGGTAGTTTTCTTTGGTCAGGACGTTAGACTGACAAATACTCCTGCTGTGTTCATGAATTTCATGAACAGAGATTTTCATGAGTATTTGAATCAGTTTATCTTCTCCATAGATAACATTCTGATATATTCGAAGATTGAAGAAGAGCATGAAGAACACCTGAGGAAATTTTGGAAACTTTGAGGAAAAAGAAGTTTTTGGTAAGTTATCTGAACGTGGATTGTTGACAAGGTAGACTTTTTGTCAAGAGAAGAAATTCGAGGGAAGATAGCTGTTGTTGAAGAGTGGTATACCCCAAGATCAATTCGGAAGATTTTTGAACTTGGCCGGCTACTATCAAAAGTTCGTGAAGGATTTCGTCAAGATTGCTGAGCCAGTGACGAAGCTCACTTGGAAGGATGAAGAGTTCAACTGAACGAAAGTTTATCAGACGGCATTGAGGAGCTGAAGAAGAGACTTACCACTATACCAATCCTTGCGCTACCCGCAGGAACCGGTGGGTTCTCAAGTTACAGTAATTCCTCTGGAAAAGGACTGGGTTGCGTTCTTCAACAACATGGGAAAGTAATCGCTTACACATGTAGGCAACTACAGACTCATGAGAAGAATCATCCCACGCCTAATTTAAATTGCTGCAATTATCTTTACTTTGAAGCTTTGGAAGCATGATTTCTATGGAAAGAGAGTGAAAATATGTACGGGCTACCAAAGTCTGAAATATATCTTCACTCAGGAAGGGCTGAATATTAGACTAAGAAGGTGGTTCAAGCAGATGAAGGATTACGACATCAACCTGCAGTACCATTCAGGTAAGGCTAATGTGGTTGCTGATGCACTTGGTCGATACTGATGGCGAAGTTCTTAACCAAGGACTAGCACCTGCTAGAAGACATCAAGAAGTTCGGACTGGAGGTTATACTACCTGGAGATAGAAGGACGGAGCTGGATGCTGATTCAGTATTGATGAAGTTCGAGGCTGAGGGATTAAAAATCAAGAGAACGTAGTTCCAAAACGAGGCACTTTGCAGGCTTAGAGCTCAAGTGTTGGCAGAAACACCTGAGGGTTTCTAAATTAATCAGCATTGGAACTCTGAAGAATGGTGCGGGATTTTGCGTATCGGCTGACAAACAGAGGAACGAGTTGATGAAAGAAATACACCAGTCGCAGTATTCCATAAATTCAGGAGATGATAAGATGTATCGGAATATGCCTCCATTGATTGGTGTTATGGAATAAAGAAGGACAATTCCAGGTATGGGATTAGATGTGAATTTGTCAACATGAGAAAATTAGCAAGAGGACGACAAGTTTGTTGGAGCCGCTGGACAATTCGGAGTGGAAGTAGAAGCATATAACAATGAACTTTGAGTAAGGATTGCCTTGTTCCTAAGGAGGGAAGGGCACCAATTGGATTATTATAAACCGACCGACTAAGTCGGCACACTTTGTTTTCCATTCAAGTTGGTTTATCCACTAAGAAGTGGGCAGCATTGTACGAGAAGCACACCTACCGGATTCATGGAGTATCGCGGGACGAGCAAGCAGAGAGGTCAATCCATACGCTTGAAGATGTCTTAAGATTTTGCGTCTTGGATTTTGGTAGATCTTGGGAAGACCAAACTGCATTTGGTGTAGTTTCTCCTACCAGAGGAACAATCAGTGTTGACGGAGCTGGAAATTGAGGCCAGATACATCAGGCCATTTGAAGTTTAAGACGTGTTGGAAGTAGCGTACCAGTTAGCTCTACCAGCTAATCTTGAGAGTGTGCAACGTCTTCTACGTCACAGCTCAGGTGCTACATTTCGGATCCGAGTCACATTTTGGATAATTCAGAGCTCAAGTTTGGACTTAACATTTCAGTGCCAGAGAAACCAGCTGCAAGCCTAGTCAGAGGTAAGAAGAAGATCAGAATTCGAGCCATCACTTATTTCTTATCTTTTCGTTCTAGACTTGACTGATGCTGACGAAGTTAGCCTAGTTTTGCAAGCTATCTCTTTATCAAGCTTGATCATGACGATATTTTATTGGGTGCACCCACTAATATATTGTCTAATCAGGACCGGTGCATGATGGTCTGATCAACCTCGTGTACTTTGGTTCGCTTTTGTATCTTTTTCTGCGTGGATCATATCATAAAACTTGTCCCTAAACCGTCTCATCCACGACTGCCTTGGAAATCCTTATAGTTGGACCTGAGTTACGGGCGCCGTACCCGTACATGTTTGTCTTCCTACCTTACTTTAAATTTCGAGGACGAAATTTTCTAAGGAGGGAAGATTGTGAAACCCAGTTTCTGTAGCTTGTTAATTAAATAGAATTTTTATATTAAACGTTTTTCAAATTATTATTATTATAATTATTATATATTTTTGGTTGAAAAGTGATTTCGAAAATTATTAATCAACTTGGACTTTTGAATGTTTTGGCCCAGACCCGAGTTCGAGCCTGAGCCCAACCTTCTTTTCTCAACTCTTTTCCAATCAAATATTTGACTTGGTTTATATTTATAAAAAAAAAAAAAAAATAAATAAATATCTTTGTGGTTGAGAACTGGTCCCGAAGGACCAGTGTGTATTCTCCTAGAGAATTGGTAAAACTCTTCCCCGTAGTTTCTCTCCTCCACTACTCTCAAACTACCCACTTCTCTATTAAACTCTCCTCCCTCCCACGTCTTATCCTCACAGAACTCTAGAAATCCAACAGCTCATCTACTCTCCTAACCACTCTAATCTCTCTCTCTCTCTCGGTTTCTCCTGTGGAGAACTCACAAAAGAAACCCATTTTCTTTCTCAAAGCTCTCAACAACCCTCTCCCTCTCTCTCAGTGGTGAAACCCACTTTCCCCCGACCCCTCTCCGCTGCTAGCCGTCGGACCCGAGCTCATCCCCGCCTCCGCGTCGGACCCGAGCACCTCACCGCCACCGCGCCGCTCCTCCCGCGGCCATCCGCGGCGTCCATCGCCGTTCCCGAGGCCGGCGACCCCCTCCACGCCGCCCTCTCCGTCCACCCGAGCCGCGCCACTCTCCCGCGGCCATCCGCCGCACCCGAGCCCCGCCGGCAGAACCCCCTGAGCCCGCAGCTCTCCGCTGCGCTGTCCGCGCCCCGGCGGAGTTTTCCCGCTGTTTTCCCGCGGTTCTTTGCTGCCCCGCCGGCGTTCCCGCTGTCCGTGGACTTTCCCGCTGTTCGGGATCTTCTACCTGCTGCCGACTTAGTTCGGATTTCTTTCCCGAGATTTATCCCGCGGCTCACCGACCAACGGATTTTGGGTAATTTCTGATAATCAGAGTAGTTCGTCCCTCCCGTGAGTCGATGATGATAGATCGGTCCCCCGGTTCCCTCTCGGGAATCCGGATAGCTGCGTTTTATAATTCGATTAGCTGCGATAGAATAATTTCCTGTGTTTTACTTGCTGGGTTGGTGTGAATTGGTTGATATTGGATTCCCGGACTTTTCGGGAATTATTTGGTGGTGTTGGAATTATTTGTGTGGTGTGGAAATTATTTTGGTGGATTTATGTGGATTATTTGGGTTGGAAATTATTTGCAGGAATTTGTTGGCGCACTTCCCAGTTTTGGGTTTGTCCCGGAATAGAGGAAGTGCTGCCCAATTTTTTACAAAATTATATTAATTTTAAAACCGGCTTTCGAAATGATTTCCAAAACCGATTTTCGGGCGACGACCGTACCGGTCTGTGGGCCCCGGCAAAATGCAAACGCACCGGTCCGACCGGACGTTGTGGTATTAGCCGAATTTTGAGGAATGGACCGAGTCTGAGACTCTTAGCTATCATTTTAATTATTTTTAATATTTAGGCTATTTATATTAGATATTTAATTCCTGCACTTTAATTATTTAATTAAGTCATTTTTACCTTATTTGATGTAAAAGAAATTTGTACCGGACATAAGCCCACCCTAGGACCATTAGCTGTGCCAATGTATTGTGTAGCATAGTTTTATTTTATTTTTCTTTTCTGGTGGATGTGAATTTGGGTGGTTTTGATTAGTCGCGTAATCGTAGATTAGAGCGCGAATTACTGATTAGTTACGAATTTAATTAAAATGAATAGAATATTATTAAATAACTAGTTCACGGTTTATCACTAAAAGAAATTATATTTTTATAAATATATTACAAAACACAAAGTTTTCCAAATTGTAATTGATTCTCGTGTATTTCCAAATAATCCAATTAACCGGCTTAATCAACGCACGTAGTTGCAACGTAACCGTTAGCTGTAGATTAATACAACATAAAACCTGACTAGGACATGACTACTAGAGATTGCAACTAGCACACTTAGTCTGGTTATTCAGGATTCTAAATCGAGTTCTCAACTGTAGGAACTCGAAGTCGTACCTGACGTTCCTCTTCGGTGTCAACCTGTCTTTCCAGTCAAACTTAATACAAGGCAAGTATAGTTTGTGTTAGTTTACAGTTATTTATTTAATCGTTTTACTGCATGTCTAAACCACGTCTCAAACACGAAACTCTCACCGAGAGTACTGTACTGTAACTACTGTAACTACTGGGGACTGGGGAATAGCGGGGGATTGGGGAATAGCGTAATGATTATGACCATACTGTAACAAAACCCCTTATCCATTACTGTAACAAACCTAAGCCGGTCATATGTCATTACCTATTCAAATCACTGATTTCTACTGTAACAAACCTGTTTTAAAACTGTTTAGAACTGCATGATTCTATTTCTTATTTAACTGTTTAATTAGCATGAATTGTACTTTGCTCCCTCCTGACTGGAGACAACATTTTAGGTAACACTGAGGATGACGAGCTATAATATAATAGCTACTATGACCCGGTTCTCTACCCTGCGACGGTACCGGAGCCGTCTCTGGAGGACGCTGATCCTGGGACCACTGAACCTGATGCTTAGATAGTTTCCCTTTCCTGCATCTTTCTTTTATTTGGAGTTTGTAGTTTTATTTTCAGCATTTTCCTTCCAGTTGTATTTTTGAATATTTTATCAAATAAAGTTTCAATTCCGAATAGAACAGTTGTGGCAAATGTACTTGTGTTGTTGTGAATACCTGCAATGGAACAGCTTACTGCCGCCGTCTCACCACGGTGCAGGCTGGGCATGGTCCGGTTCGACCCATTAAATTGGGATCGGGTCGTGACAACTGTGCTTTTTCTATTCAGTACCTCTCCAGTACGTACATAATTTAATGATATTTCTTCTGTTTGTTCCTCTTTAGGGGAAACTAGGAGGGGAGAGGTAGCTGATCTGAGCCCAGCATCCTGTGTTGGGATCTTCTTAATTTCTCCAGGGTTTTTTCTTTTACGAGGGACTTTGTCTCTCGAACCTGGTGGGCGTCCTCTTTTTAATTGAGGTATTGCCATTTCTGCTGCCGGCGGATTGCATCCATCTTTGGGGATGTCAATCCTAGCTGGCATGTTGGCAGCAGGGACGTGTGATCTGACAATCTTCTGGTTGTCAGTAAATGTATCCGGAAGTAGATGTACAGTGTTCTGAAGATGTAATATCTTCATGATCTCATCTTCACATTGACTTGTACGCGGATCAAAATGAGACAAAATTTTTGTATCCCAAGAAATTATCTTAGAAGCTTCTGGCTTCTTAGACTGTGTGCCCAGTTTAGGAAATAATCCTTCATCAAACTCACAGTCATCAAGACGTGCCTTAAATACGTCACCCGTCACGGGTTCTAGGTATCTAATTATAGAGGGTGAGTCAAACCCAACATAGATACCTAATCGACGTTGTGGACCCATTTTGGTCCTCTGTGGGGAAGCAATGGGGACGTAAACAGCACAACCAAAAACTCTCAAATGTGAGATATTTGGAGGTGAACCATAAGCGAGCTGCATCGGAGATATAATATGACCTCCAGAAGGCCGTATTCTAATAAGTGATGCGGCATGCAATATAGCATGACCCCAAGCTTCCACAGTCAACTGTGACTGCATCAACAATGGACGAGCAATCCATTGTAATCTCTTAATAAGAGATTCTGCTAACCCGTTCTGGGTGTGAACATGAGCTACAGGATGTTCAACTTCGATGCCAGTTGCTTGGCAATAGTCTTGAAAGACCTGTGAAGTAAATTCACCCGCATTATCAAGTCTTAATTTTTTGATATGGTTATCGGGGAAATGAGCCCGCAATTTAATTATTTGTGCCAATAGCTTAGAAAAAGCTAAGTTGCGGGTGGACAAAAGGCACACATAAGACCATTTAGTAGATGCATCGATAAGTACCATAAAGTACCTAAATGGACCACTTGCGGGGTGAATAGGTCCGCAAATGTCTCCATGAATTCTCTCTAAGAAGCTAGGAGACTCTAGTCCTACTTTCAAAAGGGATGATCTCGTTATAATTTTGCCTTGAAAACAAGGTAGACACGAGTAATCATACTTCTGAAGAATCTTCAGGTTCTGCAGGTTGTGTCCACTGGATTGGCTTATGATTCGTTTCATCATAGCTGATCCTGGGTGACCCAGTCTATTATGCCAAAGTTTAAATTTTGGCGATGAATGACACTTCTGGTGCACAATCATGTTAGCTTATGTTGATTGAATATAAGTATGATAGAGACCCGACGGGAGTCCTTTGAATCATTCTAAGATAGTTTTTGAACCATCTTTTAGACGAGTAACATACAGATATTCTGCCTCATTTATTTCATTTGTTTCTAAGTGATATCCGTTTAAACGAATGTCCTTGAAACTTATGAGGTTCCTAATTGATTTAGGAGAGAATAGTGCATCTTTTATTACTAGTCTTGTTTTATTTGGGAGCAATATAATTGCTTCACCAGATCCTTCTATTATGTTTGATAGTCCTGATATCGTAATAACGGGACCGTCATAATCATATAAGCTATAAAAATAGCTTTTTTCTCGAAGGATTGTGTGTGTCGAGGCGCTGTCCACAAGGCATTCACACTTCATCTATAGATCTATGAAAAAACAACAACAAACCATCGTAATTAAAACAACGGTTTTGAAATACAATTTTTTGTTTAAAAAAAAATTCTCTTATATCGATCGACGGACCGATATAGAGAGGTCAATAAGTTGCTTGCAAAAATGCATAATTTATAAATACAATTTGAGCAAAAAATAATATTCGGTCATCCCCTTTCGGTATCTCTACGTGAATATGACCAGGCGAAAAAATGAGGGAGGAAGGTCACCGGGGACCAATTAAATACCAAGCCTCAAGTTCTTTCTGACATCATACCCAAATAGGTGAGCCTATTCAGAGAGACTTCGTAAAATTTTCTTTGTCAAATGTAAGAATAAATATCATTTTTCAAGAAATTTAAAAGAGAAGCATAATATGAAAATGCGACAACAAGTTTTTAAAAGCATGAAATAAGATAGTGGCTCTAGTCGAGTAGGTCGTCGTTCTCGAAGTCTTCCGCCGAGAACTGAGTAGACGGCTGCTTTTCTACCAGATTTGTTTCAACTTGAGACTTCTGGCTCGCTTGATACAGATTTTGTAGATGTCGTGGGGTGCGACAGTTTCTGGACCAGTGTCCAGTCATGCCACATTTGTGGCATTTGTCCTCCCAAATTTTATTGGGAATGGACATCAGTTCTGTGGTCTTCTTCCACTTTTTCTTTGCCCCACTTTTGCTGCTCTGGGGATGAAAGTTGTTCTGGGGTGGACTTCTAGCCGGCCTCTTATGGGCATTCCCCATGTTAGATCTGTCCTTATTTTTCTTCTGCTAATTGGAAGAAAAATGAGCTTCTGGTAGAGGAGCTGAGCCTGCAGGGCGTAGGTTATGAGTGGCCAAGAGAAGTTCTCTGTTTTGCTCTGCCATCATCAGGGTGGAGTGCAATTCAGAGTACTTTTTGAACTTTCGTTCACGGTACTGTTGCATAAGGATTGCGTCCTTCTCGTGGAAGGATGTATAAGTTTTTTCCAACATGCGATACTCCGAGACTTCTTCACCACACAACTTCTGGCGTGAGGTGATATTATGGAGAGCTGAGTTGTACTCAGCTACGGACTTAAAGTCCTGAAGTCGAAGGTTTTCCCACTCATACCTTGCACGTGGGAGGATTACATCTTTTTGATGTTTATAGCGGTCCTCCAGTGCAGTCCACAATTCCTTTAGGTCTTCTACAGTGAGGTATTCGGCTTTCAGGGTCCGATCAATGTGTCTCCTGATGTAGATAATGGCTTTCACCTTATCTATATCAGAGACGTTCACTGTAGAAACAACCACAACAGTGTCTGCTGTATTTTCCGTACCAGCGGCCGGAGCCGATGGAAGAGGAGTTAAAATTGTGGCTAATAAGCCCTGGGCACGTAAGTGGAACTTCAGGTTCACGTGCCAGCTCAAATAGTTTTTTCCAGCAGCATCTAGTACTTCGAAATCGACACTCGCTATTTTGGCCATTTTATCTATCATGTGAAAAACATGCATAAATTAAAATTAAATATTTATGCATAATCGTAAATGTTACAAAGCTCATAATAAAAATACCACGATGCTTAATAAAACAGTTAAGTCCAGAAGCTAATATGCAATCTGTCAATATTACAGTAAGTATTTTTTTTTCTTTCGAAATTCGTTTTTCATTCCAGTAACTAAATCATGTTACAAGCAGCTATCAAGTAAAGCAAGAAAACATGATAAATAAAGTTTTAAACAACATGTTTCTTACATGATACATGTAAACAATCTGAAACAACTTTTCCGGACAATTCAATGAACAAATATGAACATACAGAAATATTGACTGAAACTATGGGCGGTAACCAAATGGTCAAAATGATTATTATGCATGAAACTAAAACTTCATGTAAATATCAAGCACAGTCGTCAGCTTGTAGTATTAAGAGGTTTGAATTATATCACAGAAATATCCAACTAAGAAATAAAGTTTCATGACAAACAGCTGATTATTTGTTTTAATAAGAAGCAAATTTGTTTTGAACGTTAGCAATATAAAGAATATCACTCTTAGATTGTTAGATATATATATTGCTATTTTTCATTCAAACAATTAATTTGTAAAAAAAAAATTTAAGGAGTGTTACCAGCCTCTGGTCGGATCGACTAGGAAAAAAGGAAGGATGACGTCGAGATCTGGACGTCGATTCTCCTTACTTCAGCAATCGTGCTGATAACGTGTTTGAAGGGATACTAGATATTGTATTTCTTCTTCTCATTTCATCATATGGCAATGACAATATATATAGGGATACGGGACAACCCAAGGGTCATGAGTTACATAACCCAAGGGTCATGAGTTACATGATCCCAAGGGTCATGTGTAACTCATGACATAATGGTGAATAGTAAGGATTTCACAACATAATGTTTTTAACACAAAAAACCTCTCATTGTACATTTTTCTTATATTTTTAAGTTTTATTTTGTTAAAAATATGTCCATAGGTAGGACATATCTTTTGTTTAAAAAAAAAAAAACCGTAATACCATTTGACATTTTTCTTATTTTTTATAAAAATTTGTGCGTGTATATTATACTCTCTCACTTTTTCCCCCTCACTTTTTCTAAAAATAAATGACTACAATTAGACACGTATATAGTAGTAAGATTTGAACTCCCAACCTTCTAAATCTTATTACTTCAACCACTAACCATAAATCCCACATATTTTGACATTATATATTTTCCCCACATATTTTGTTATATATTTCTTTTATGAAGAAATTTTACTAAAGACACTTACAGACTCAATCCGTTAGGACCATCCATGGCGAGATGAGCCTAATACAACCACTATCCCGATGGGCATACAACTCAGTATTAAATTTTTATTCAACTAAAGCTACTTAAAGACTCAGCCCGTTAGGCCATCCGTGGCTAAATGACTCTAACCCAACCACTATGCTAAAGGACATACAACTCAGCTCCAAATGGCACACACTCAGGTTCGTAGGTCCATATCCGCCCAGAAGGCCCCTGCACTCGATTCGAAAGTCTGAACCCGTGTCTGGCCTGCACCGTTGGCACCAATTAGTTCTCCATTGAAAATTATATGCTTCTCCAATGGCCTGAACACACAACTAGAGTTGTCAAATGGCCTGGGCCGGACCGGCCCGACCCCAATTTGGGTGGGCCGGAACTCTCAGGTCCATGCACTATAGTCCAATTTTGGACAAAGTAAACAATACTAATTTTTTTAAAGCAAATAATTATGCTCCTTAACATCCTTATTGCTACTACCAGATATGTAGTTTAGTTTTCTATTACCGACAGATTTTCGGATCGTACGTCCCCATCTAGTCTTAGACATTCGGTCGATTTCTATTGTTTCCGTTTCAGCCAAGTCAGAAAATATCTTTCCTATAAACATCACTTCCTTTATATATATATACAATCTTCTTCTTCTTCTTTTTTTTCTCAATGATAATTTTTTTTAATCATACTTTACAGAAGAAAACCTGGAATGACACAAAAATAATTGAGATTTGTGTACTTGTTTAATTAGCTAAAGCCAATTGTAGACCAGTTGTTTATATCCGAAATGTAACAAGTTATGAGAAAGTGATGGTCCAATAAAATATTATTAACGTAAATTTAGAAATTTTATGTTCATAAATAAATTTAGAAAATTTATGTATTAGTGTTCACGTGCGTTTGTACTACTATGCACTATTTTTTTTTAAATATTATTAACAATAAAATAAAATAAATAAATTATATTAAAATATTAAAGTATGAATTGGATATATTTTAATTAATTTGTTATAGATATTTTTAGAATTTTGGATATGTGTTTAGTTAGATAATACTATGTACTTAGTTTGAATATAATTTTAAATTAAATATATTTTAGGATTTATTATATGTTCA
>JANAVB010044345.1:0-145857 GCA_029216955.1 Iris pallida
CATTCTAGAGGACCAGAAGGTGTCAGTGGCTAGCATGCGACTCTTTGACTTGGCCAGAGCTTGGTAGGGGAGGACCCCCAGTTGGCAGAGCCCCGAGTGTCTTGGACAGTATTCAAAAAACTGTTCAAGAAGAAATTCTTTCCAGAGGTGGAGCGTGATGAGTTGAGGATGCAGTTCGAGGCGCTGCAGCAGGGGACGATGACAGTCGCGCAGTACACTTCGGAGTTCACCAGACTCAGCAGGTTTGCTGAGAGCTTGGTTAGAGAGCCAGAGGACAGAGCATGGAGATTCAAGAAGGGTCTCAACAGGGAGCTGCGACATGCGGTGGCGATCAGCCAGGCGACTACCTACTCTAGCATCCTCAAGATCGCCCAGGCAGTTGAGAAGGAGGCGGACCCCAAGCTGAAGAGGGACCGGGATGTGGCCAGCAGCAGTTTCCAGGCACCAGCGAAGAGGGTTCAGACTCAGACCCAGACGAGGCCACACCAGCAGCAGCATCATCGACAGGCCAGAGCTCCAGGACATCAGCATCAGAGACAGCAGCTAGCGACCCCTTGTGCCTATTGCCATCGCCCCGGTCATCATATCGACGAGTGCCGCAAGAGGTTGGGACTTTGCCTTTTCTGCGGATCCGATGCACACCAGATGAGGGACTGCGCACAGGCTACAGCCAGACTAGCAGGAGGACGAGGAGGAGGACCACCGGCTGCACCACCCAGAGCATTGCCTGCTGCACCGCAGAGAGGAGGAGCTCTACCACCCCAGCATCAGAGGTTTGTACATCACCAGCAGCAGCAGAGAGGAGGAGCACAGCAGGGACGTGCTTACGTCATAGCTGCAGTTGAGGAGGACGAGGCAGTGCCAGATGTGATCACAGGTTCTATATTCTTACATTCTTTTCCTGCCATTGCATGTTTGATTCTGGAGCCACCCATAGCTTTGTATCGTATGAGTTTCTGCATAGACACGGCTTCACACCCAAGCCCACTAGGCGGAACTGTCAGATTATGACAGGAGGACGGTCAGTTCCAGTAAGTGAGATGGTAGAATGCCCTATCACTATTGCTGGAAGAGAGATTCGAGCTCGACTTCTGGTGATGCCACTGCCTGGATTCGACGTAGTCCTTGGCATCGACTGGATGAGCGAGCAGTTTGCTGTAATAGACTGCCATGAAGGGAAGGTGATCTTCAGCCCGCCGGGAGTTCCACCGTTCGAGATCAGCAGACGAGTTGTAGAGAGGCCAGAGGGAGTCTACTTCGGAGCAGTTGCAGAAGACCAGGAGTTGCCGCATCCGCTGATTGCATAGTATCTTGACGTCTTCCCCGAGGAGCTGCCAGGATTGCCACCAGATCGAGACGTGGAGTTTGGCATTGACTTATTGCCCGGATCAGCACCAAAGTCCCAGCACTGTTACAAGATCAACCCGAAGGAAGCTACGGAGTTGAAGGCACAGATTGATGAGCTTGAGGGCAAAGGATTTATTCGATCCAGTGCTTCACCCTGGGAAGCACCGGTACTTTTTGTGCCCAAGAAGGATGGGACGGTGAGGATGTGCATTGACTACCGTGCACTCAACAACATCACCATTAAGAATAGATATCCTTTACCGCGGATTGATGAGCTGTTGACCAGCTTAGTGGAGCGAAGGTCTTTTCTAAGATCGATCTTCGATCGGGGTACCATCAGATGAAGGTTCGGGAGCAGGATATTCCGAAGACAGCCTTCAACACCCGATACGGCCAGTATGAGTTCCTGGTGATGCCGTTCGGACTCACCAATGCCCCTGCTGTGTTTATGAACCTTATGAATAAGGTCTTCCACAAGTATTTGGATAAGTTTGTCGTAGTTTTCATTGACGACATTCTGATCTATTCCAAGACGGAGGAGGAGCATGTTGAGCACCTGCGGATTGTTCTGGAGATTCTGCGGAAGGAGAAGCTGTATGGGAAACTCTCAAAATGTGAGTTTTTCTTGGACAGAGTGGAGTTTCTAGGGCATGTGGTGACTGGAGAGGGGATTTCTGTGGATCCCAAGAAGATTGAGGCAAGTGGAAGCATGGGCACCTCCCAAGTCAGTAGCAGAGATTCGTAGTTTCCTGGGTCTAGCAGGATACTACAGGAAGTTTGTGAAGGACTTCGCCAGGATAGCAGAGCCTATGACGAAGCTTACGCGGAAGGACGAGGAGTTCATATGGAGCGACGCCTGCCAGTCAGCATTTGAAGAATTGAAGAGAAGACTTACGACGGCCCCAGTTCTAGCTTTGCCATCAGGATCAGGAGGGTTCGTCATCTACAGCGATGCTTCAGGGAAAGGCTTGGGATGCGTGCTGGAGCAGAACAAGAAGGTTATAGCGTATGCTTCTAGACAGTTAAGGCCCCATGAGAAGAATTATCCTACACATGACTTGGAGCTTGCAGCAGTCATTTTTGCCTTGAAACTGTGGAAGCATTACCTATATGGAGAGAGAGTGGACATCTTCACGGACCACAAAAGCCTGAAGTATGTCTTTACTCAGAAGGAGCTGAATATGAGGCAGCGCAGATGGCTGGAACTCATGAAGGATTTCGACATCAGTCTGCAGTACCACCCTGGGAAGGCGAATGTGGTTGCAGATGCTCTCAGTCGGTATCCTATTGCTATGTATCTCACCATGGGCCGGCATCTCTTGGAGGATCTGGAGAGCCTTGGGATTGAGGTTGTTCTCCCAGGGTATAGAGGTCAGATGATGCATATGCAGATACAGTCGGGGTTGCTAGAGAAGATCAAGGAGGCCCAGCTGCTTGATGAGGGAATCCAAGGTCTTAGAGCCCAGGCAGAGTTAGGTTTGCTTGACGATTTCACCATTGCGGAGGACGGATCCTTGAGGCATGGGAGTCAGCTGTGTGTGCCTAAGGACTTGCGGGAGGAGGTGATGCAGGAGGCCCACCAGTCGCAGTATTCTATACATCCTGGATCTACCAAGATGTACAAGGATTTGCGTGAGTATGTTTGGTGGTATGGGATGAAGAGAGAGGTCGCCAGATTTGTTTCCATATGCCTTGTGTGCCAGCAAGTCAAGGCGGAGCGCCAGAGACCAGCGGGACTACTCCAGCCTTTACCTATTCCGGAATGGAAGTGGGAGCACATTACCATGGACTTCGTCTCTGGATTGCCGCGTACTCCCATTGGCAAAGATGCTATTTGGGTGATCGTGGACAGATTGACAAAGTTCGCTCATTTCATTCCGTTCAAGGTTGGGCTGTCGACCGAGAAGCTTGCAGACCTCTACATGCGTCAGATCGTGAGGATTCACGGGGTGCCAGTTAGCATTGTTTCGGATCGAGACAGCCGTTTCACATCATACTTCTGGAGGAGTCTACAGCAGAGCTTGGGATCACAGTTGAAGTTCAGCACGGCCTATCATCCACAGACGGACGGACAGTCCGAGAGGACCATTCAGACCTTGGAGGACATGTTGCGGGTTTGCGCGCTCGACTTCGGCGGTTCGTGGGAGGGACCATTTGCACCTCGTAGAGTTTGCCTATAACAACAGTTATCAGGCCAGCATTGAGATGACTCCATTCGAGGCACTGTATGGGCGGAGATGTCGCACACCGTTATCCTGGACGACATTGGCGAGAGAGCTTTACTTGGGCCAGAGATGGTGGTGGACTCAGCAGAGAAAGTCAGACTGATCCGGGAGCGTATTAGAGTTGCACAGGATCGGCAGAAGCATTGGGCGGACAGCACCAGACGGCCACTTGAGTTCGAGGTAGGGGACAGAGTGTTCTTGAAGATCTCACCGACCAGAGGCGTCATTAGGTTCGGCGGAGGTGGGAAGCTCAGTCCGAGATTCATTGGACCATTCGATGTGACGGCACGGATTGGCGAGGTGGCGTACCGACTAGCGCTTCCAGCTAGGTTGGAGGGAGTGCACGATGTTTTCCACATATCCCAGCTTCGACGGTACATTCCAGACCCGAGCCATGTGGTGGACTATTCCGAGCTGGAGGTGGGCCCGAGATTGACTTACGAGGAGCAGCCAGTAGAGATCTTGGACCGAAGAGAGAAGCGTCTGCGGAACCAGACCATTCCTCTTGTCTGCGTCATGTGGAGACATCACTCTCCGGGAGAGTCCACATGGGAGCGTGAGGATGAGATGCGTGAGCGATATCCTAGTTTGTTCACTTGAGTGCTTTGTATTTCATACATTTTTTTTTGAATTCAATAAACAACTCTTTGGATTCACTATTCTTGATTATCCGTGTCTACATTCCAATTTCGAGGACGAAATTTTTCAAGGGGAGAGATTTGTAACTCCACCTTTCCAAATATTGAAAATTTTAATTTTTTTATACTGATTATATATATTTTGGAATTTATTAAACATAGGTGAAGTCATATTCACATTTTAGTTATCATCTAATTATTTTATTTGGGCTTCCTCATTAGGAAACCTACTTTTAGTCCTGTTAAAAACGAATCATATTATTGGAGCCTTTTGGCCCAACAACAGTTGGGTTTTCCTTTAAAAGGATAACTATGGTTTCCTCCTTGTTGGTGAAGAAATATTCTTCATTCCATTCTTCCAGAATCACCCAATGAATTCAAATTCCTTCCTCTAACCGTTTGTCAGAGATTTCAAATTCCCGCCAAGGTACAGCTTACTCTTCACGCTCAACCACCTTTATAAGCAGCATCACCTCTTACTTTTTCCTCCTCACCTTTGATTGAGTTGAGATTTCCTTCGATCCTCATAATTCTTCTCTTCCACGAATTGTTCCTAAGGAAATTCTGATCGGCCATGGCAAGCGAGCTCAACGAAGAAGACAACCGCTGAAGCTTTCCTTCTTCCTGCAAGCACGTGGTGATCCGCTGACCACCGAGCCAGACACGGAGGCAATCTACATCTCAGTAAGTCCTTTGATGATCTCGAATGGATCTTGAGTATTTTATGGAACTCCTCTTGATAAACCGGTTTGATCTATAGATCTAAATTTCCAGATCCAACCAGTTAACTAAATTCTTTGATCAGAGCAATTAACTAGAGATTGATCTGATTCCACAATCGAGACAATTGAGTAGCACTCCTCTCGTGCTCTGATTTGCAAATCTGGTGAGTGAAATCCTTCATGAATCAATTAGTGAAGAACACTGGTGTAGGCTTTTGTAATGGATCTATTTTTACTCTGTTTCGAATTTCAGAAGTTTAGTTGCATTTGAGAAGCCTAGCTGATCTAAGGTTGCCTCTATCGAGATTATTTTGTGAGTATTTTGATTCTCATTGTCTCCTTGGAGTATAGGAATTTCCATTTTTAAGCTAACAAGGGTATTCTTTGTTATACCTGAAGTATGCTTGTTGAATTGCCTCAACAGAGACTGATTTGTTGGATATCAATTGTTCTGTGCCGAGTCTTGTAGCAGTGTTGCTACGACGGGTTGATCTCGCCTTCAGGTAATTCCTTGAACCCTATTTAGATTTTCTTTGGAATGGTTGGGAAATGTTGTGGTTTAAATTATGTTGAGTTTAGATTAATTAAGTCTTGTTCTGTAGACTGTTAACAGGGTAGAAGAATTGAATAAGGATTTTGATCTATATACCGTGGTCTTTAATCTTTTTTTTTTAAAAATTCCTGAATGTCTAGTACATATGATTATATATTTGGAGAACCTTTATAAGCTCTAGCTGAGAATGAAGTCAGGTTGAGAAGAGTATTGTCAGGAATATTTGAAACTCCTGAGATTTGAATTAAATTATTCCTTGATTTTGGTGTAACCAAAGTCCAGTTCGAACAGGGAATTGGTGTGAGTTCAGTCACTTGAGAACAGTAGAGGACCAATGTTGGGCTGATAGCTAGTGATATATCAGTCCTGTTTCAAACTGACCACTTGGAACCTATTTTGTTTTAGTTGATAATTCTCTGATATTGATCTGGGATTGAGGAATGTTATAGAGAAACTCTGAACTAGTGCAGGAGTAAACTTCAGATGTTTCCATTTTCAGTAGATCAACAGTGGACTTGAGTTATTTCAATATATGTTCTCATGTCCTGCTATGGACTAAATTGGTTCTCATAGGGCTGAACTTTCATTGAGTTAACAGTTGAGTTAGGATTGCTAACTGTATTGAAATTCCTGTGCATGGTTGAACAGGGGGGGTAATAGCTAACTGTCAACTTGCTAATCTTGCTTTCAACTGAGAATATAGCCAGTAAGTTTAAGTTTAGATAGGAATTATGTTGACTGCAAGGTCTTGCCAAAAGCCCAAATTTATTGTTCGAATAGGTATTTCAGTTCAGTATTAGCTAACTGATAAGTTGGTCTTAACTGAAATCCTTGGACAGAACTCATGATGTCTATGTAAGACCTGGATTAAACTTCATATGAGAAGTTGTAGGAACTGGTGTGCTCGAGTAAGTTGTGAATGTCCTTAGCTGCAAGTGAATACTGAGCTATGAGATGGGCACCTTAGGCTCAACTAATTGATATGAAATATTGTCCAGGCCTTAGGCTGAGTTGGCTCTGATTTATGAATAATGAGCTGCAGGCAACATAAACAGTCTTGACCCTGCCCTTTTATGATTTTTGGACTGTTACTTGTTATCAGGATTTGGCTACAGGTTGGTTCACTCTAAGTAAAAATCAATTTGAAGTTTTAGATTTTAAATAAGTCCTATAAACAAGATAACTTGACCCATATGACCATAGAACACATGTTGTTTTAGCTAACTACTGTTAAGGGCAAGAGAAGAGATCCTAGTACGAGTCTTGAGACTATGTAGGCAGAAATTAAAGTACAATTGATACTTGTGTACAGTTATGGATATAGGACTGAATTGAAAACCATTGGACAGGTATTGACTGATCTGGAGAAATTTTCAGTCCCATGTATAGGACTGAACTTAAAAAGAGAGTGTCCAATGGATGGTTTAACATTACTAGGATGTTTGACTAAATCTTGATTAGGGATTGTTATGTATAAACCTATGATAGGGCTGGACTATACTGGGGTTTTTGGCTTAAAGCAGGACTATTTAGTCCAACCTTCTAACTTAATACTTATAGTTTCATGTCATTTCTAAAGTATATCTTTCCTATGGTAAGTTATAGAAGCAACATGATAGGTTGTGTTTAGACTATTATGGGGTTATAATGGAGAATTGATTTATAAGTATAGATTAAGGAAGAGGACTAAGCTAATGTACTTTATTCATGATTAGAATTGTAGATAGCTAAGTTAGAGTTAGTCAAGTTATTAATTTCTTGAAATTATTAAACAGGAGGACATACAGCTTTACTACCCTTTCTTGCTCACCCGGAGACAGGCAAGTACACTCTATGGTTTTGATCAGTGCATTTTCCTTGTTCTTTATTGCTGACACACTGCGACACGTTCATGATCTTACCTGTCTTGTTCTTTCATGCTCTTACTTGAATCTTGGGGTGGGGAAATACTCTAGATATGTGACCAAACCCGATACTTATTCATGATCTTTAGCTTAGGCCTCGCACAGTGCACGCGGGTCCTAAGCCGTACCCACATGATCTTTCAGGATCTTTTCATGTTCTTTCATGATCTTACCTAAGCCGGTCACATATTATAGAAGTATTTCAAATATATTACACACATGTTCAGGATCTTGTTCTTACATTAGTTTCCTATGATCCTGATCTTGATATATGCTATAGTCATGATCTTTCCTGTATTTTTATAGCAGTAGTTCATGTTCTTCATGTTCTTTACATACCTTGTTCTTATCCTATTCTTTCAGCATTTACTTTTCATATCATGATGTTATTGTTCATTACCTAGAACTGTACTTTGCTCCGCTCCTGACTGGATATGTTATGATAGGTGAGATGGACGGCTTTGTGTGACACCTACTATGGACAGGACATTGCTTTCCCTGTTGAGCCAGCTGGAGCTGCTTCTGACCTAGAGGCTGCAGAAGCCTAGTGCTTCATTAGTTTCCATTATCTTTCCATGTATTGAGACTAGCAGACTCTTTTAGTTGAAATGTAATAATTCAGATATTGTACTTACTCTGGTTGGGGACACACTTATATAGATGCTGTGATTTCATTTCATGTTTATATTATCTGGTTAGTTTCCCTAGAATGGTACAGCTTACTTTGTTATTCTAATAACAAAGGCTGGGCGTGTCCGACTCGTATCCGGTTATTCGGGAGCGGATCGTGACACCATCTTCAACAGACCACATTCAATTCAGAGAGCACAAAGAGATTGCCCAGTTGCTGTCCAAGTTCTTCGAGATCCGAGCCTTCTTCATCGCATCGTCCAAGGGATAAAGTAATCGTCTTCTAGATTAGATTCCTACAGTTGTAATTTTCTCAGAAACACAATAAATAAAGTGAATTTATTTATGGAAAACACCATAGAGTCGCACAGAGTGTCCCCATTTGCAGCGGAAAGTAAATAAACACAAATTGAAACGAATTCAAACTCTTTATTGATTTTCAAGAAGTTACAAGCGGCGCTTGGCCGAGTTTACAAGTCTCTCAAGCTCTCTCTCTCTCTCTCTGAAACATAAAAGGCGTGCCAAGTGGCTTATAACATGGAATGTTTCATGGTGATGTTCTGATACATTATGTCCTGTATATGGTGCTTCAGCTCCTTGCAACGCTCCAAGGCTCCAGAGTTAGCTCCGTGCCTTAGCACGTTCTAGGAAAGCTCTACACCCGACGACATCTCCTGCTTCCTGCAAGCAAACTGTGGGGTTATCAGTATATTGTTATGCACTGGTGGGGAGGCTAGCTCGCCCACAATGCTATCATTACCAAACACGTTCTATTTTCTTTTGTGCACCGTCTATCAGTCATTGTCTTTCTAATCTTGTCTTAGGATCAGTTTCATGGCATATTTCATAACCTATCCGTGTTGCCAAATTCAAGTGTTTGCATGGAAATACATGCACGACTTATCCATACTTATCGTCCGGCCTTCCCTGTCCAAAGTAAACCAAGTTAGTCAACAATTCAATAAACTTTCAGTATCAAGTGCGTGTCCCTGCCTCAGATTCTAGCCCGTCGTAAGCATGTTCTCTAAATCATTTACATGAAGTACTCTTTATCATTTGGTGTGTTACATTCAAGCTTGTTCAGAAGGTGCTTCATTCAGCTAACTTAGACTACTTTGTTTCAATGCAAGGACTTGTACGTGGATTGCCACCAGCAAAGCCCACTTAATCTATATGCACCGGTTGCTGGCACCACAAGCCATTTTGGATCATTTCTCCCTTGGTATTTCTCATCTATCATAGGGTGCTGGCTGGCACACCCCGTTGGTCTCTTGAAATACCCCGTACTTACGTCTCCTGGGTAGCCAAGCCCGCACCCAGGTAGCCCGTAAGCCCCTTTGATTCTGCCTTGGCCGGCCACGATCCTCCCTTTGATCATGCTGCGGAATCCCTTATTTCTCCTACCTCCCGTATACGAGGGGATTGTCCACGACCATTTCGTATTGTTTGTCATTTTAACTTAACGGCTGTCTCTGAGCCGTAGGCTAACCCTTAGCCATAATGCATTATCGACCAGGTTGGCGGCGGCATCCGTGCAGGGTGAGTAGCGAGTTTCGTTGCACGTCCCCGTCATATCTGTCGCTAATCCTTTCTTTCTTATCTTTTATTCATTCTTTCTTTTCTTTCTTTCACTTGTTCGTTCGTTCATTGATTCATTCACATATTCATTCATTCATTCATTGACTCATTCATTCACTTATTCGCTCATTCATTCATTCATACATTATGCAACTCCCCGTGCGGGAGTCGCCTTGGCGACCCATCGGTCCCGAAGTCTTCCAATGTTGCTATATTCTACTCGGAACGACTATGTCGATAGTCTTCCGTTTCATTGTTGTAACCATTCATTGTTTCATTGTTGAACGCATAGGGGACTTGAATGTAAGCTTGTGCCTTAGCACGAGCGTGGAGCGCGGTGCGAGAGTTCCTATATTTTTCGAGTTCTTTTCCATGTTCTAAACAAGCATACAAGATGGGATTATTCCTTTAGCTAGGTGTGTTGAGTCATTTATTAGCATGCGTGGTGTTATCGCCTAGCGATTCTAGCAATAGTGTTCGTATTATTATGTGTCTAGGCTAAGCAAAGACGGGTTCATCGGAGCCACCCACCTTAGCGATGTTTGCATCGGCCGAGCGATACTCCGAGCGCACCTTTGAAAGTCTAAGTCTGGATTCCTCTTGACGGGCATGTCGACGCAACTCTTCGAGTCGACGGCTCATTTGAGTCGTTGTACTTGCCGTTTGAACCGGCGTTCCGCTAGGGCGGAGCGGGTCATTACAGCAGGATCCCAGTGATACATGAGATTATACACATGGAAGTTAGCATCAACATGATGGTCGATGAACTAGAGACAAAGGAAGATGCAAAGCAGCTCGAGGGGTCGGAGATGAATGACATAGGACTGTCGCGAGTCGACAGGCATGGAGTCCAGTTGAGGAGTCATGGAGTCAACTCTCTCATTAGACTGGAGGAGGAGTATGTTGTGTCTAGTCTAGATTTGGTAACAGCATATCTATGGGGCCCAAATTTGGTGAAATATTTGATTTGATTAGATTTGAATGTTCATAATTAATAGTATAACAATAATAATAATAATAAAAATAACACTATTAAATAATAAAACTCATAATTGACAATTTGAAAACTGGTAATACTAGTAATAGAAATATGAATTTAGAACTTACTCAATTTAAGATTTAATTATCTAGAATCAAAAGAAAATTTGTCATTGACATTAGGAAGCTAACAATATTTCATCCACTTAACGACTGGAAAAAACTATAGGTTAACTTTTTAATGGTAATTTTCATGTTTACGCATATATGATCCTTAAAAACTAAAACTAAAACCAACACTAATAGCCAATAAATTAAACATGGAAAACTTGTATTTATTTGTCAAAGAGAAAGGGTAAATTATAGAAAATCTCTTAAGGTTTTGTCCGTTTAGGATTTCTGTAGGAACGAAGTAGTAAAGCGTAATACTCTAGAGGGGGGGTGAATAGAGTTGGCAGCGGAATAATGCTAATTAAAAATGTTAGCAGCACGATCACAGAATATTAATCACGACTAAAATAATGTAAAGGCAAAGTTAAGAGAGCAAACGCAAAGACAGCGATGTATACTGGTATCCCTCTGTTGAGGACTAATCCAGTCGGTAGAACTCTTGCTACCAGTTGAATCCACTATTGGAAAAACCGCAAGTTTTCTTACGAAGTCCTTGCAACTTCTACAACGCGAGCTTTGATACGAAGAACTCGTCCAACTTCAAATGTGAAGAGGTATTCTTCAATCAAGCCTTCTGATTACAATCTCTCAGAAACTTTTAGACCGTACCGCACTGGCAAATTGACTAGAGGATTGTAACTGGCTTGGGATCTGAAATTGAAAGCTCTAGAAAACTCTTTGGAAGACTGAAAGCTTTAGATAGAGAGAAGATTGAAAGTGAATGAGTGAGTTGAAATGATCGAAATCCTTCTCTATTTATAGGAGTTCCAAAGGCAGACATCTGACAGAATTCGGGCAGAATTCGGGCAGAACTCAATGAGCAAATCTCGGTCAAATCCGCAACTGCAGGAGGACCAAGTTCCAAGGATTCAAAATCACAACGGCCACCAACCGAACTCTGGCCGAACTCGGTCCGAGTTCTGTCAGGGTTAAGTCAGGGTTTAGTTAGGGTTTTGAAAAAGCTTTTGGTGATTTTTGAAAACCTTTTTGAAAACCTTTTTGTAAACCTTTTTGAGAGGTCATTTTAAAAATGTTTTGAACTCATTTAAGGGATAGCCTATTTGCCAGTACGACTCGGTGTATAACGTATTCCTAGACTCAAATAAAATGAAAAATATATTGCATAAGGAATTACAGACTCGAGTAGGCAAACAGATCTTCGGTCTTGAATTCAGTGGATAGCCAATCTTGATCATGTCCAAGAATCCGAGATGTTTCGATTAGCTTCGTATATCCAGACAGAGTTTGATCAATTATTAAAATCAGGTTGACCATATGACCAATGGGCCAACAATCTCCCCCATTTTGATAATTGACAAACTATGAATGATATAACATTAAGCTTGTTCAAAATATCAAAAAGTAGAATTTGTTCATATCCTGTATTATCTCAAAAAAAATGTTAGATCTTTAATTTTCTTCCCCTTTGTCACTTAGCAAAATAATTGCAAAATAGAAGGCTCCCCCGCAATCAATGCATAAGTAACAAATAGTGAGAAAACATATAAAAAAATAAGGCATATAAATTAGAGAAATATCATTACAGGCATGTATTGTCTCTACAGATTATCATTACAGGCATGTATTGTTTCAAAGACATAAAAAAATCTCAGGCATGCTATTTCACACGCAATTTGTAATGAAGAAGCAGTATAAAGAGATAGTGCTAAAAATTAAAACAAAGTGCTGAAATAAATTGAAATGCCATAACTGAAACACCATAAACATGTCCATGAATGAAAATAAGTACTGAAGCAAACTACAAAGTGTTGCTAAAAATCAAATAGTACTGATAAAAACTTGGAATGTCGGAGCATTTCCAAGTGTACAATAAAATGTCACTAAAAAATCAAATCACATCTCCTCATCACTATCCTCGTCAACATCAACATCAGCTCTACCAGCATGTCCTGAAGGACCAGCACCAGAAGTACCAGCGCCAGAAGGATGAGTAGGGGCGCCAACATAGAACTCACCAACGTAATCACGAGGTGCACGATCAGGACGGTACCAATCATAGGCGTTACCGGGCTGGAAGTAGGCATGGACAGCCTCATCCTCACAGCGGTAACCCGAAAAAGCTGGATCTCGAGGGATGGAACCGGCTGAATGACCAGTCTGAGCGAAACGAAGATCAGCCAAGGAGTTTGCCATCGCCTGATAACGGGTGACGTCGCGGAACTCACGCTCGCGAGCCATGTCCGTCATCAAGACGTACAAAGCAGATAAATGCTGATGTATGCCCTCAAATGTCAAGGCATACTGATGAGGTGGTGGAGGAGGTGCAGTGGGAGTAGCACGGGGTGGAGCTGTAGCAGTCATGCTACGACGAGATAACTGAATAAACTTGGGCTCAGGGTCCTGAGTACAAGTCGACAGATCGATATCGAAGCGCTGAAAGATGCGTGGGAGAATCATCGCGTAAGAGAGATTTCTATCTCTTGTACGACAACGACCCATCATCTGAATCATGGTCTTAGGGGCAGAAAATGGAATTCCCTTAAGAATGTGGTACATGGCGGACAGCTCAAGAGATGTCACATCATCCTTGGAAGTGGATTTTGGAAGGATAGTGGAATAGATGATGCGATGCAATTCATAGTTAAACAAGTTCAGGTTGTTAGCCTTGAACTTTCCAGAGCGTACTCTATCAGGTGCACAGAGTTTCGCTTTGAAACTTTCGAGTGTCGTACCTTCGGAGAAATCAAAATCAGTGATATCGACTAGCGGTTCACCTTCGTTAGGGATACCAAGGATCTCCGCTAAGATGCTATCATTGAAATTGATATCAATACCTCCAACACGAGTGCTCACATCAAAAGTGTCTAGTATGAGATTGCAATAAAATAATCTAATGGCATTAGTTGCTATAGGGAAGCAGATTTTAACAAATAAGTGTAACCCTAATGCCTCAAACAAATGACGATGATCAGGAAATACAGCCATTTGACTGGAGCGCCTGTGCATATGGATCGCATAGAAAATTCACCATACCACAGTAGGGCTTGGTCGAGGGTTTGAAAGAAAAACTCGTCAAACGCACCGTCGCTCGTTTGTACCGGCGAGAAGAGGGAATCCGTATGTGGATGTGAAGATGACCCTTCCTCACTAGGGGTCATCTTCTTCCTCTTAGATGGATTGAATTTAGGTGCCATATGTGCAAATTGGAATAAAAATGCACTAATTGAAAGGTAGAGAAAGATGGAGTTATACCTCACGAAATCAAGATATGTCGTAGAGAACGACGATCTCCGCATGATTCCAAATTTTGGAGAGATTTCACCACTTGGATTGGATGGAATAGGGTGGTGAAGAACTAGGGTTTTGGTGCTCGGGTCGGCTGTTGCTGCTGTTTGAAATAATTTGGAAGCAATGAAGAAGAAGGGCTGCTCGGGTTTTGTATATATAACCAGACACCCTCAACCGAACTCGGGCCGAATTCGGTCAGAGTTCTGGCCGAATTCGCCTAGGGTTCTTCATAGTTGATTTTTGGCCATTCTTTTTCATTGTCTCATTTCAAATATTTAATTCAAAGATTAGTTATTTTAGCCTTCAATTAACATAATTAATATTATTTTATGAATTAAATGTTGTTACACAGCGACTGTCTCAGATTAGCTGTAGGAGTACTGTCCCAGCTGGCGGAGGTTCACCGGGGAACTCTTAAGTACCGCTTCGCTTCAACCGTAGTTGTGGTGACAGACATACTCTTTATTGGATTGTCTCTAACACAGTTTTTGCATAATGATATATAATCATAAAACAAAATCAATTAATATTATTGACGTCCAAAATTTCTAATTCTCGACGTAAATAATTGAAACGATCTTCCGCTAGAGGTTTAGTGAAGATGTCAGCTAGTTGATTTTCAGTATCTATGTACACAAGGTTTATATCTCCATTTTGATGATGATCTCTAAGAAAATGATGTCTAATTTCGATATGTTTAGTACGAGAGTGACATACTGGATTCTTAGTCAAATTAATAGTGCTCGTGTTATCACAGAAAATGGGAATATGTGTGTAAAATAAATCATAGTCTTCTAGGGTTTGTTTCATCCACAAAATCTGAGCACAACAACGTCCTGCGGCGATGTATTCAGCCTCTGTTGTTGATAGGGCTACAGAATTTTGCTTTTTACTAAACCATGAGACTAAAGTTTTGCCTAAGAAATGACATGTACCACTTGTACTTTTTCTATCAACTTTGCATCCAGCAAAATCTGTATCCGAATAACCAATATGGTCAAAGGACTTAGTTTTGGGATACCACAAGCCAACAGAAGAAGTGCCTTTAAGGTATCGAAAGATACGCTTAACTGCGGACCGATGTGATTCCTTTGGGTTAGCTTGAAAACGTGCACACAGGCAAACACTAAACATTATATCTGGACGACTAGCAGTTAAATAAAGTAAACTACCAATCATACCTCGATACTTACGTGTGTCGACTGGCTTGCCTTGTTCATCTGAATCAAGCTTTGTTGAAGTTGCCATTGGAGTGCCAATAGGTTTGACATTGTCCAGATCGAACTTCTTTAGCAAGTCTTTTGTGTACTTGGCTTGATTTATGAATGTCCCATTATCAGTTTGTTTGATTTACAATCCGAGAAAGAATTTCAGCTCTCCCATCATGCTCATCTCAAACTCATTCTGCATACACTTAGAAAATTCTTGACACGGAGATTCATCAGTAGATCCAAATATAATATCATCAACATAGATTTGAATTAAAAGAAGTTTGCCATTAAAAGACTTAATAAACAGTGTAGTGTCAACCTTGCCTTTTAAAAAGCCATTGTCAAGTAGAAAAGAGCTTAGACGATCATACCAAGCACGAGAGGCTTGTTTTAAACCGTATAGAGCTTTCTTCAACTTGAAAACATGATCAGGGTTTTTGAAATCCGTGAAACCTGGAGGTTGAGCTACAAAAACTTCTTCTTTTATGAAGCCATTTAAAAAAGCACTCTTGACATCCATTTGAAAAAGTTTGAAGTCATGAAAACATGCAAATGCACATAACATGCAAATGGATTCTAATCTCGCAACTGGGGCATAAGTCTAATCGTAGTCGATACCTTCTTCTTGATTGTATCCTTGAGCTACGAGTCGAGCCTTATTACGAGTCACTAAACCATTCTCGTTTAGTTTATTTCGGAATACCCAACGGGTGCCAATGACCGGATGATCAATAGGCTTGGGAACAAGTTCCCAAACTTGATTCCATTCAAATTGGTTTAATTCCTCTTGTATAGCATCTATCCAAAAACTATCACTACATGCTTCATCAATAGATTTGGGTTCTAGCTGTGAAATAAATGCAACACTAGAAACAATATCTCTACAGGATGTACGAGTACTTACTCTTTTGGTAATATCACCAATTACCAAATCCTTTGGATGATCAGCTGTAAATTTCAACCTTTTCGGTAGATTCTGAAGGTAGCTGGTTCCTGGATCTTCTCTAGGAGGTTCAGCTAGTGCAGAGCTTGGTTGAGAATCAACTGGAGTTGAGCTTGGTACAGATGTATCTTCGTCATTGTCTTCAATAGTCATTTGATTCAATTCATCAAAAGTGACATTGATTGACTCTTCGATGATCATGGTACGTTTGTTGAAGACTCTGTATCCTTTGCTCTTGGCCGCATAACCTAAAAATATACCTTCATCGGCCTTTTCATCAAATTTTTCCAAATTGTCTTTTGTATTAAGAATAAAACATTTACAACCAAAAATTATAAAGTATGAAACTGAAGGAATTCTATCAAACCATAACTCAAATGGAGTCTTCTTCGATTTGGGTCGAATTAGAACTCTATTGAGAACAAAGCAAGCTGTATTGACAGCTTCAGCCCAGAAATATTTGGGTAGACTAAACTGGTTTAACATCACTCTGGCCATTTCGGTTAGAGTTCTGTTCTTACGTTCCACAACTCCATTTTGTTGTGGAGTCCTAGGGCAGGAGAACTCGTGTATAAAATCGTGTGTGTCACAAAATTGCTCAAAATCAGCATTCTCGAATTCGCCACCATGATCGCTTCTAATGCGAGTGATCATGTAACCTTTTTCATTCTGAACTTTCTTGCAAAAGGCGACAAATTCGGATAATGCATCATTCATGTGTGTCAAGAAGTATACCCACGTGTATCTAGAGAAATCATCTACAATTACAAAAGCATAAAGTTTACCTCCGAGGCTAGCAACTCTGCTAGGACCAAATAAGTCCATATGAAGCAATTGTAGAGGTCTAGTAGTACATACTGCGTTTACTGACTTGAATGTGGATCTGGTAGCTTTGTTCCTTTCACATTGGCTGCATACCGAATCCTTCTTGAATGTAATGTCCGGTAAACCGCGTACTAGCTTCTTTGTGGATAATCTTGATATTGTATCCATATTAGCGTGACCGAGTCTCATATGCCACAGATGACTCTCATCACTTTTGGCCATTAAGCATCTACCTGAAATGTTAGTTTCTTCTAACAAATAGAAAACATATATATTGTCTTCCCTGATACCTTCAAAGATAGTACTACCAGTTGAGCTATCAACTATAGTACATTTGTCTTTGCCAAAATTGATGCCATAACCATGATCAGCTAGATGACTTATGCTGAGTAGGTTATGTTTCAACTCGGTAACCAGACAGACATCCTTAATTACAGGATAGAGAGACTTACCAACATCACCGATACCAATAATATACCCTTTTATGTTATTACCGAAGGAGACATAGCCTTCCTTCTTTTTCTTTGACAGTGTTGCAAATAATGTAGCGTCACCGGTCATATGCCGTGAACAACCGCTGTCGAGGATCCATTTGCTTCTAGCATGTGAAGGGTGTCCCACCTACAAAACAGTTTACAGATGAAACTTTTGGTACCCATTTTTTGTAGGGTCCTGAATTGTTAGCTTTTGGTATCCAGGCATAAATATTTAAATCAACAAGCTTTCTGACTCTACATGCAGAAGAGATATGACCAATGAGGCCACAATAATGACATTGTGCATGTCGAGTGTTGAAAGCTGAGTGGTGTGCATGGTTGGTAGGTTTAGGTTTTCTAGTATAGAAGAAAGCATGCCTATAATCCTGTTTGGGCTTAACCTTTTGGGGTAAAGGTTTGATAGGGTTAGGTCTGACAGTGTTTGGCTTGGGAATGTTCCGATTTCTCGGTAAGTGACACGTGTTAGGATAGGAAGCAGCAGGCTCAGGCTGTTTTTCTAACCTAATTTCCAATCTTTTGGAAGTGTCATACAACTTAGTATAATCAGAAGTGAGTGATTCCATTCTGATTTGTGTACATCGAAGACTTTTCTTCTCTATAGAAAGTTTTTCTTTGAGTTGGTCAATAATTTTGTCTTTCTCTTCAGATGACTTGGTAGTCTCGTGTAATAAGAGCTTTATTGAAGGAAGCTCACCAGACTCACTAACATTATTTCTAACCTCAGCTAGTAGGTCGATAAGTCTACCTATTTCATCTTTGTACTCTTTGAGTACCTTATTAGAAGTCTGATACTTGCTACGCAGTTTCCTGTAATCAGTCATCAGGTCACTGAAGGCATCTCCTAATTGCTCAAAGGTGAAGTCATCATAAGTATCAACTACAGGTTCAGTAGGTACCTGATCGGATGCCATAAAGCATACGTTTGCAGCGTCTCCTGATTGTTCGTCTTCTGAGTCGCTGGCTTCACTTTCATGCCATATGCTGGTGTTGGCATACTTCCGTGATGTTGATCTCTTCAGGTTCTCTTTTTCATACCTGTTGCTCTTCTTGCTTGATGATGAGTTTGTGGGACAATCCTTCTTCATGTGTCCCTTCTTCTTGCAACCATAGTAGACAGCATCTTCTTGCTACCAGTTGTTGTTGTTGTTTTCTTTGACTCTCTTCTCATGTCTCATGAATCTTTTGAACTTCCTTGCTAGGAGTGCTTGATCTTCAGCGTCAGATCCACTGCTGTCTGAGTCATCTTCAGCAGCTTTTCTGTGCTGAGCCTTGAGGGCGATCGTCTTCTCCTTTGGTGCAGGCTCTTCAAAATCTTGTAGCTCCAGTTCATGAGTAAGTAGCTTACCCATGAGTACTTCGAGGGACATAGTTGTGAGATCGTTCCCTTCAATGATTGCAGTAGACTTTGGAATCCAGTTCTTGGTGAGAGCTCGCAGGAGTTTGCGAATCTTTTATGGTTACTGTAATCTTTGCCTAGGAAGGACAAAGGATTTACAATATCTAAGAACCTCTCGAACATTTGTGTAACTGTTTCGTTGGGCTTCATCTTGAACGCCTCGTACTCTTGAGTAAGTCTGCTGACTTTAGATTCTTTGACTTGAGTCGTGCCTTCATGTGTGACTTCAAGTAGCTTCCACACTTCATTAGCCGTTGTGCAGATAGACACCCTGTTAAATTCAGTTCTGTCTAAAGCACAAAAAAGAGCATTAATGGCACGTGCGTCAAGACTGGCCCTTTTTTTTTCTTCCTCTGTATATCTGCTATGGGATTTTTCAACTAAAACTCCATCAACATTTATACGAGGTGGCTTTTGATAGCCATCAAGAACAATGGACCATAAATCAAAGTCAAGAGATTTCAAGAAGAAACTCATCCGTGTTTTCCAATAAGTATAATTAGTACCATCAAACAATGGGGGTCTGTTTGTGGCCTGGCCTTCACTTGTGAATTTCACAGTTGCCATGTGTTGTGCTGTGATCTATATAACAGTTAATTAAAATGAATAAATAATTGTACTGTTACCTTTGCTTTACCTGTAACACCCGCTCTGATACCAATTGTAGGAACGAAGTAGTAAAGCGTAATACTCTAGAGGGGAGGTGAATAGAGTTGGCAGCGGAATAATGCTAATTAAAAATGTTAGCAGCACAATCACAGAATATTAATCACGACTAAAATAATGTAAAGGCAAAGTTAAGAGAGCAAACGCAAAGACCGCGATGTATACTGGTATCCCTCTGTTGAGGACTAATCCAGTCGGTAGAACTCTTGCTACCAGTTGAATCCACTATTGGAAAAACCGCAAGTTTTCTTACGAAGTCCTTGCAACTTCTACAACGCGAGCTTTGATACGAAGAACTCGTCCAACTTCAAATGTGAAGAGGTATTCTTCAATCAAGCCTTCTGATTACAATCTCTCAGAAACTTCTAGACCGTACCGCACTGGCAAATTGACTAGAGGATTGTAACTGGCTTGGGATCTGAATTTGAAAGCTCTAGAAAACTCTTTGGAAGACTGAAAGCTTTAGATAGAGAGAAGATTGAAAGTGAATGAGTGAGTTGAAATGATCGAAATATAGGAGTTCCAAAGGCAGACTTCTGACAGAATTTGGGCAGAATTCGGGCAGAACTCTATGAGCAAAGCTCGGTCAAATCCGCAACTGCAGGAGGACCAAGTTCCAAGGATTCAAAATCACAACGGCCACCAACCGAACTCTGGCCGAACTCGGTCCGAGTTCTGTCAGGGTTAAGTCAGGGTTTAGTTAGGGTTTTGAAAAAGCTTTTGGTGATTTTGAAAACTTTTTTGAAAACCTTTTTGTAAACCTTTTTTAGAGGTCATTTTAAAAACATTTTGAACTCATTTAAGGGATAGCCTATTTGCCAGTACGACTCGGTGTACAACGTATTCCTAGACTCAAATAAAATGAAAAATACATTGCATAAGGAATTACAGATTCGAGTAGGCAAACAGATCTTCGGTCTTGAATTCAGTGGATAGCCAATCTTGATCATGTCCAAGAATCCGAGATGTTCCGATTAGCTTCATATATCCAGACAGAGTTTGATCAATTATTAAAATCAGGTTGACCATATGACCAATGGGCCAACAATTTCAAGTTAGATTGTATTAAATTAATATAATAATAATAATTTAATTAGGATGCGTTTGATTGCAAGAAAATATGTGAAAAAGAAATTAATTTCATGGAATTATTTGACTAGAAATTTTTTTATGGAATTTTAAAATTTTCTTATGGAAAACTTAATTTGGGTGTGTGATTGTCATTATTTTACATAGAGAATAGTTATTTTTCATGTAAAATGATTTTTTTAATGGGTTGGACCAGTTTTGTTTTTCATTATTCTGGAAGAAAATATGAAAAATGATAATTTTTGAAAATAATTTTATAAAAAATATAAGCTATCAAACACTACTGTTACTACTATTGTGGAAAATTTGTGATGAAAATATTTTCCATGAAAAAAAGTCCAATCAAACACAGCCTAATGGTTCATTTGAGATTTTGGTAACATGTGTCCTATACTAATAAATGTGTATTTTATATTGGTACTCTTATCAAATTTTAAATAAAAATGTATTGATAAATATGCTGGTTGAAGTTCCTATATAAAATATACATTTATCAATATATTAACACACATGTCAATAAAATCCAAAAAGGCCGAACTCGAATGCTTGTGGCTACCGGAAAGAGACATGAGACCCTAGCTAGGTGGCAGAAGATCAGTGGATCGAAGTGGATCGAACCATGGCTATATATTATTTCGTCCCTTACATCTAAAAAATAAAGTTCATTTTTTTACCCAAATTTATTTTTTAAAATAAGTAAATCGAGCAAGGACAACATATTATTTGTCCATGTAAGACCGTGCATCTAAAAAAAGATGATTCATTGCGGAGGTATAAGATCATGACTGGGTGGATGGCGGAAGATCAGTGGATCGAGCCACGAGAGCATATTATTCCTTCCCTTTATTTGATAGGAGTTAGGGATAATGTGTCCAACGTGCATGTAATGTAACGTTCACAAAGTCTCGTGCGTATGGCCGGACATCTACAAAAAATACAAAAAGGAAATATATTTCAGAAAATTACATAACAAGCATCACACTTTTAGAATATTACAAAAGAAGCATCAAGTTTCAGAAAATTGCCAAACGGGCACCGGGCCGGACTTCTAAAGTCCGGACCCTCCTAATATGCTAATCCCGCAATTAGAGAGCGTCCGGACTTCAAAAGTCCGGTAGGTGACATCATGAGGTGACGCAAGGAGTCGGACTTTTGAAGTCCGGGTGCTCCTATTTATTTGGGTTGATAGGGGTAGACGGTGGGGGTTGATATTAATTTCCTCCAGAAAGAGCTTTTGGATGCGAATGAAAAAAGTAAATATATAAACCGGACTTTTGAAGTCCGGCCCACGCTGCTGACGTCAACAACCGGACTTCAAAAGTCCAGCTCCTCCTAATCCGAAATTAATTTCCTCCTACTCCAGCCTAAGATTATTTATAAGGGCACAACAAAAGTTGATTATGGGCTAGTCAAATTCTGACAGTCCTAGTAACATTATGGACAGCAAAAAAGTCCATCTCGTGTTTGATTGGACTGCCACATTTTATAGCAGTCCATAAAGTATTTAGGACTGCCATAAATTGTGGCAGTCCTGGACTGCTAGGAATTGGATAGCCTTGATCAACTTTGGCTTTGTCCTTATAAATAATCCAGCCTAATCGGTAGAAGAAGTTTGGTGACATCACCAAACTGACATTTGAAGTCTGGTTGGTTGCTTTTTCTACAATTTTATGAAACTTAATGCTATACTTGGAATTACATTAAAGTTTAGTGCTGTATGTGAAATTTTCTGAATATATTTTGACCCGGATCTATTTTCCAGACCCGACAAGACAATTTCGGACCGGCCCAACCAAAAAGGATATTGAAACAAAACCGTCGGATCCAATCCAAAACTCAAAGAATCCAACGATTTCTCTTCCGCGAAGGTGAACTTTTCTTTCTTTTTTCCTTCTCGATGCCCTAGTTTCGTTTGAAAAATTCTATACTTTTGTTCATTTCCCCCCAATTTTCCCACCAACAATTTCTACATTCAGCACAAAATCAGTAAGTGTTCACGCACTCAAGCTCGAAGCATCAAAAGCTCAGTTTTTTCCGGTGTATTGTAGGGTTTTGGGAATGGGAGGGTTTATAGAAATTGAATTAGAAAGATCACGGTTTAATTGTTTATTAATAGAGATCTAACCATAACCTGATCCATTTTGCATATTTTTATCGTTCTATATGATTTTTTTAAAGGTTAAAGCTATGATCTTTACATAGTGCTTCTTTAGGTAGAGATTGACTCGAACGAACGGAGTAGAATATTATGCCGAGGCCTATGAGCTGGATTCACTAAGCATTTTCTTTTTTAAGAATAACTTATGCATTTTAGGAGTAGTAATCTTGTGAAGCGATTCAGTATCTTACGATATAATATACTACCATTTTGTTAGGTATTGGTTGATTCGATACGATACATATAGGGTGATATGTAGAGTTGGTTTTTGTTTACTTGAATCATGTAATGTATACTTAAGAATTTTGGTCCTAGAACTAGATAGGCCTGTAAAGATGAAACACATAAAAAAATTACGAGAAAATTATATTAAATCACGTTTCAATATGGATTTAGAAGCATACACCTAAACTCCTAGAGGTAATGTGTTATACGATACACAAGCAAATCGGTACACTATGTATCGCCAGTTGACAACCTAATTTATAACTTGAAAATTCCACCTAGTAATTTTGTATATTGGTAAGGTACCTATATATAGGTGTCAGCTGTGTGTTCCAATGCTTTCCGTCACACTCTTTAGTAGGGCAATAAGTCTTGGAAACATGTTTGTTTCCCTCAAATAGTAATTTTGCTGGATTCACTAAGCATTTTCTTTTTTAAGAATAACTTATGCATTTTAGGAGTAGTAATTTTTGAAGCGATTTAGTATCTTACGATACAATATACTACAATTTTGTTAGGTATCAGACTATCAGTTGATATGATCCGATACATATAGGCTGATATGTAGAGTTGATTTTTGTTTACATGTAATGCATATTTAAGAATTTTGGTTCTAGAACTAGACATGCCTGCAAAGATGGACACAAAAAAATTACGAGAAAATTATATTACATCACATTCCTATATTAGGCTGATATGTAGAGTTGATTTTTGTTTACATGTAATGCATATTTAAGAATTTTGGTTCTAGAACTAGACATGCCTGCAAAGATGGACACAAAAAAATTACGAGAAAATTATATTACATCACATTCCTATATGGATTCAGAAGCATAGACCTAAACTCCTATAGGTACTGTGTGATACGATACACAAGAAAATCGGTACACTATGTATCACCAGTTGACAACCTAATGTATAACTTGAAAATTCCACCTAGTAATTTTGTATATTGGTAAGGTACCTATATATAGATGTCGGCTGTGTGTTCCAATGCTTTCTGTCGTACTCTTTAGCAGGGCAATTAGTCTTGGAAACATGTTTTTTCCCCTCAAATAGTAATTTTGCTGATAAGAAACTCTGGTAAGAAGCAATCCATTGGAAAGTCTATGCCTGTTTGCAAGCAACGTACAGAAAGTAAGATTAGCTGCTATTAGCTGATTAAATACAGTCCTTTCTTTGTTGTTTTGTCATACTTTTGCTTTTGTGCAGTCATTATAATTAGTGTTGGAACGTATGTAATCAACATTAGCTCTTCTACAGATGGGCCCTGATAATTTTATTAGTCTCGATCCACCAAGTGATTCTGACCATGAAGGGGAAGAGAATGGCCTGCACATGTCAAACCCAAATTCTGATGAATCTGGCTATAAAACCAGTAGTTCTCAACTGAAAGAAGACGTTTCTGATGGGGGCAATTTGGAGACTTTTGTAGATAATGATGAAAAGCAAGAGGAACAACATGTACAAGATATGGACCTTGAAGATGATTCATTGCAGGAACAACCCATTCTTGAACGGAGTATTGGGCTTGTTGAATCTGTGGTGACGGTGGAGAAGTTGCACAATGTTAAGCCACTTCCTGTAAGTGACGCCTCCACTAACAACCTTTTGATTGGCGAAAGCTGTATCCTTCTTTTAGCGCATTTCAGGTTTAGGGCCTTTTAGCCCTGACATAACTGCTTACTAATATAAATAACTTGCCATTTGTTTATCTTCTGTTTTTTTGTTGTTGACAAAATGTGTATATTGAACCTGCTCTTTCGAATGGTGTTTGATTGGTAGTTTATTGTCTGGTTGATGGAATTCTTTATGTACCTTGTTGTTCCATAATTTTGACTGCTAGCTATAAAAGGAGTGAAAAGAGCTCGAGCAGCACATGCAGATCAGGAACCATGTGTACGTGTAGTTTACAATTGTCTTACAAGGTTGGTCTAGATGCAAATTTCCCAATTAAAATGTCTTTCCTTCTATATCTGCTTAGCTTTTCTAGTTATCTATTGCTGACCTATATATTCTCCTACAATTCATACTATTTCCATACTTTTTTCACCATTTCCACTTATTCTTGATATAATAATCAAATTATGTACAATTGATTTCTCTTTTTTTTTCCTCAGAGAAAGCAAGAAGAAGCTTATGGAAGTTATGCAGTAGTGGTCTGAGTGGCATGTTCAGTACAATTCTTCTTCTGATGTAATGTTCAATCTCCATATTTAGAAACAATCTGTGTCTCTGTGTAACATTTTCAGAAAAAGTGTCACGCCCCAATACCGGAATACGGGGACGGACGTCGGCCAGCTACACCGTATAAGGTACGAATACGTTATACGGCGATGGCTGTCAATCTTGCTGGGTATCCTAGCATGCAATCATTCTATGGCCTAAATCCGATCTCATATCCACAGTCAATCACAAAAAAATACTAAGCAAGAGAGAATCATATGGAAAGCAGGAAATACTCATATGATAATCATGAAATCTACAGTACATGATGAAAATGTAGATGAGTATACCTTCCCACAGTTCCTAACATGGTCGGGAACTGAAGCACATCCTCCAAGTCAAGTCTGGAAGATCCACAGGGTCGGTCACTGGCAATCTGGGAACAATTCAGGGTTGGTCAGGCCAACCGTAGCAAGTACTAGAAAGGAAGGCTCAAGGACGGGCGAAGAAAAGCCAGCATGATAAAATATGACAGGAATAGCATATATGAACAGTAAAAGAGGGCAAGGATCGTGCGGTACCAACGCACGATAACAATCCACCTCTAATGTAGCTAAATAACCAACAATCATCACAATCTCCCTAACATCCAATAATATCTGCATCGCCAACCGGAACTCGTAGTCTGTCAACGGAACAATAATCCACCCCTATATCAAACAAGAACAAGGGAATAAATTACCACGCCGGGGCAGCGTTACGGGCCAGCAAGCTTAGCAAGCAGCAATCCATACAATTTAGGTGAATAAGCGGCCACTCAAATGTCTACGGCTGTCTAGGTAGAGATTGGGTTACCCCAACAATGCAATATAGGAATCCTTAGATCGTGCCGATCTAGCAAGCTAACGGGGCCAAGTATATCAAGACTTGATGAACACCGCTCCCTCGTAAGACCACCGGGCTCTGCATGTCACCACCGGTCCCTCGTAAGGCTACCGTGCTGAGCATGCCATGTATATAAGGTATAGTAAAGTAGCTGGGTACTGTCATCCTCTAATGCGGACGGTAACAATATCCGTAGCGGCCAGCCTGCACTCCATGACTAGATGTCTGGGAAGCAGCTAGTACTGCACGATCTCGAGATTCCGTTCCTTCCCAATGCTTCTACCAGTTTAAGTTACCTAGATTATCCATACATTTATCCGGAATCACATGCCGTGGTCACATGATCATCCTCCTAGATGTCGTACCTCAGTATGAGAACGCTAAGTAAGAATCAACCTCAGCACCTATAGTCCCAGTTGTGATCCATCCTTAGTGTTATGCAACAAGCAAGCAAGCAATCCTGACCACGCTAAGCTTATAGGCCAACTATTAGATACCCGTGCATGTAATCATATAATATAGCTAGAATATCAAGATGGCATCGCAATGCCATATAATCATGGAAGTAGCACCTCAAGTGCCAGTAGACAAGGAGCACCGCAGTGCAAAATCAGGGCCAGTACCTTAAAGGGTAAGCTGGACTTATAGCACGGATACAAGTAGTCATGTCGGGGACAAGGTCAAATATGTCAGTCACATGAAATCATCTGCCCACATCGTGGCATGGATATCAGGTCAAGTACAAGATCATAATCTCTACTATAATAGCATCTCAAGCATATATGGGAGCCTATAGCTCCAATCATCAAGTCGGTCCATCCACCAGATCAATCTAGCAAGAGTCTCTCCTCTATGATGGAGATCAGATTAAGAAGTAAAATCGTCAGATACTACGCTAATCCTCATAAACAATGCTAGGCCCTCTGGCTCACCAGGGTCCTCTAAATTAATAATCACAAGCTATCGGGAAACAAACCTCTCAACTACCAAGACATAACAATCAACCCAGGTTTTGGACGTTTTGGAAGTCGAGTAAAAATTATATAATATTATCCTCCATATTCTCCTCGTTCCGCGAAATATTCGCGATCCTCCAAATCCAAGAATCCACATAGTCATGTATGATCAAATTAGAACATCATCAAAAGAAATAGCAACACTATCCAAGAATCCACGTGAGTCTATCAACCAATATCTCGAGATCATACTCTCCATAATACTCAATCCTCAGATATATCCAAAAATCACAAATCCCGATACATATGACAACTATCAGTCCTAGCTGGCTAGACTAGGATAACTCCTAGAAAGAATGGTCGGGGGGACAAAAGTCTATTAATTATGTTGCCGGAAAATGGCAAGGATTGCATGAACCGCTCTGAAGCAGATCCACAACCCTTAAACCAAACAAGGACCAGGGTTGCAGACCGTCTCCTGAGTGGAACCGCGCTCCTTACGCTATCCGACGGACAAGACATGTCAAGTAACTAGACGACTAATCTAGTCATGAGTCTACCTAGCAGGTACCGAGATTAGTTACAAAGTACTACAATAAACGCGCACGAGACTGGTTTAGCAAACCAGAGGAACGGTTCTGTCCAACTCTTCGAACCAAATTCTCGATCGGGAATTCTGGAAAAATTTGGCAGAGTTTTCTTTGTATTCTGGACGGGAGCACCCAGCGAATTGGGGCTAAATCCACTCGGCGCAACCCGCCACAGAATCGCAGGCTGAGAACACTAAGTCTCAGCTTCCAGCAGCACTACCATGCGTACTGGAAACCAAACCATAGCCGAGAACACTAAGTCTCGGCCTTCAGCAACACTACGATGCGTACTGGGCGCCAAGCCAACACATACAACAAAAATTGCCACGCAGGGCGCATCACGGACCCACAGTCATATCCAAGCCACAAACACAGTCACAGAAATAGCTAGCCAAAGCCGTCACCCGACCGCGAGTCGGACACGGGACATGGGGACAATCTATAGTAGTGAGTCGTGCTCGTGTCCTCGGAGGTGTGAATGACCCGTCCGAGTTGTCCGATACGGTCGTAAACCGGTATCGAATCAAGCTATCCTAGGTTATCATCATGGCAGTTCTACTGCTAAGCTACACCAATCATTGTTATACATTTACAATTACAAATGAATTAAATACAATAAATTACAGGAGAGGGCAAGAGCCATCGATGAGCAAGGAATACTTGCCTAGAGGGCTCGGCTAGGTAAGCAAGTCTTCAGCAATCGCGATCCAAGGTAGCACGTCCATCGAGGTCCTCGGAACACATAATAAACAACTATTAGAATTAACTAATAAAATAATGACAGGAAGCACAAGGATGGCAGAAGGCTATACCGCGTAGGTCCCGCAGGCAGTGTAGGGATCTGGCACGGAAACCGAGGCACACGGATCGATACGGATACGCAAACCGAGACGCACACGTACATCGTGACGCACACGAGAATCGAGATGACACGAAGATCGAGACGAACAAGAGACGACGTGCACGTAAATCGAGACGTGTACGTAGATCAAGGAAATCACGAATATCAAGATAGCGTGCAAATTAATGCGACACGCAAATCAAGATGGCACAAATATCGAGGCGAACAGGAACGGGACGTGCACGTAAATCGAGACGTGCACGTAGATCGAAAAATTTATCACGATGACGCACGAATAAACGTGGCACGCAAATCGATACAGTGCGGAGTTCAAGGTGGAACGCAAACCGAGGCGGCACGCAAATCGATGCGGGCACGCAAATCACAGCGACACGAAAATCGAGATGGCACAAAGGCCGATGCACAGAAATCGAGGCAATGCGCAAACCGAGATGGCACGGTGCCCCGAGGCAGTGCGGGGCTCGAGGCGTCCCGCTGCCCAAGGCAGCACGAGGATCAAGGTGACAAAAATCGAGACGGCACACAAATTGAGGTGCACGTCCCGAGAAGCACGGATAAAGAAGGGACGCGCAAACCGAGGCAGCACAAAGACCGAACAGCGCAGGGCCCAAAGCGTCCCGCTGCTCGAGGCATGCACGGAGCTCGAGGCTCGCGTCCCGAGGCAGCACGAAAAATGATAGGGCACATCCCCCGAGGGCGCGCTGCTCGAGACAACGTGCATTGCACGAGGCAGCGCGTGGTCCGAGACTCGGAGATCGAGGAAGGGAGAGAGGAGGGTGGTGGTCTGGAACCCTCGGCGGCGGCGGGCAAGCCGCGACGGCGATGGTCGCCGGAGAAGAAGAGAAAGAAGGGGGCAGAGGAGCTGGGGGAGCCGTCGAGGAAGCTCGACGATGGAGGAGGCGGTCGTCGGCGGCCATGGAGGCGGTGGTTGCGGTGGTCGCATAGGAGGGGGCTGGGCTGGAGGTCGGTGGCGGCGGCCAAAAGTGGAGGTGGTGGCGATGGTGGCTGGGAGTGGCGAGGGGCGGCCATGGCTGTCGCCGGAGAAGATGAAGTTGGTGGTGGCGCCGGTGGGTGTGATGGTGAGAGAGGAGAGCTCGAGGGAGAGAGTGAGAGCTGAGAGGGGAGGAAAGTGAGGGGAAGGAGAGAGAGTTCGGGAGGGGTGAGAGAGGAAAATTGGAGGGAGGGTGTGCTGCTCCAGGGGGTGAGGGGGAGGAGAGTGAGGGATTTGAGAGGGGGCTGGCGGTTGTGAGTAGAGTGAAGAGAGAGAGGGTTAGGTTAGAGTTAGGGTTTTGGGAGGGTAGATATAGGAACAAGTAATTTATTAAAAATAATAATAACAATAGGAGAAATTATAACAATGGAACTAAAACACCAACTCCAAAATAATAATAAAATAATACGAATCGTAAATTAATACGGTAACGATAACCAAGAGTCCAGACCCTACGACGAAGACAAATCCAAGTCCAGAAAATAAATAAAATTATAAACAAATACGAAATTTGAAAACCACCCAAATACGAAATACGGTCATATACCTATTTTAAAAATAGGGATTTGACATCCTACCCACCTTACAAAATTTCATCCTCGAAATTTCGAAATAATTTATAATAGGTTTTTCAAAACTGGTACATATACTCATCATGAAAACTCTACCCACCTTACAGAAATCAAGTAATACAAATAGAAATGAACAAAATCTCCATATTAAAACATCAAAGAAACAATGTCTAACTACACAAATCAACTCTAAAGGTAAATCCAAAACACCGAAAGAATCTCGAAAAATCAAAATCTCACATGCACGAAATAACTTTATAAACCAAAACAAGTACAAAATATCAAAAACAGTATCAGAAAACCTGAAAGTCCCACTGCATGAAAATCCGCATAAAATCATAAAATACAGGATATCTGTCTCGAACCGACGACCGTAGTTTCCTAATATTCGAAAAATGTGTGCCATGGTCATTCCCTGCCACGCCATCCGGAATGGCTGCAAAAGATTCACCATGACACTATAATCGAGCGGCTGCAACTTTCGTTACCACACCGTCAAGGTATACTAGGGTCACCCGGTACTCTTGACAAATACCCAAAACGAATCAAATCCATAACCCAAATGTCCAACTCACTGAAATCACAAAACATCTAACAATATAACAAGGCGGTTCTAGGAAAATAATCAAAATCCAAAAATCCAGGTGAATCATAATATACATCAAAATACCTTCAATAATAAACACAAGCTAGTTTTCTAGGAAAATACTCCATATCAAGGATCCATATCAAAACATAATGTATAGAAGGTATATCTATAATCAAAATAATATCTGAAACAGATCATCATGAGTGTGGAACTGTCCGGAATCAAGAGAGCCGAATTGATACGAGAATATCCCTTGGATACTCAACAAATGTTAAAATATCCAATCTCAGAGTCCTGATGAAATCTTCCTTCTGCAACAATTAAGCCAACGCTCAAAGAGGACGATAATGATACTAAGTCAACACGAAGTCAACGCACAAATTTGGATAACAGGATAATCAAACAAGGGGATGTATCGGTAGAGAGTACAGAACCCAAAATAGAAAATCAAGTAACCTAATAATAGAGACAAGATAACATCTTATCAGATAAAACGATCGTCATGACCAACTATAGGATCATATCTATCGAACAAGGATCAGGGGTAGATAACAACGAATAAGACATAGCCAAGCAAGATAGGTCCAGTTAGAGATGAGGACCAATTCACAAGTTCAAGAGAGCGAAGGACAAGTGTAACAAGTGGGAATACCAAGGAATAGTGGGCTGAGATCAATAATCATGTGATACCCAACAATATCTCCAAAAGAGACCTACATGGGCCACCACTAAAACCATGTCACGCCCCAGTACCGGAATACGGAAACGGACGTTGGCCAGCTACACCGTATAAGGTACGAATACGTTATACGGCGATGACGGCTGTCAATCTTGCTGGGTATCCTAGCATGCAATCATTCTACGGTCTAAATCCGATCTCATATCCACAGTCAATCACAAAGAAATACTAAGCAAGAGAGAGAATCATATGGAAACCAGGAAATACTCATATGATAATCAGGAAATCTACAGTACAGGATGATAATGTAGATGAGTATACCTTCCCACAGTTCCTAGCATGGTCGAGAACTGAAGCACATCCTCCAAGTCAAGTCTGGAAGGTCCATAGGGTCGGTCACTGGCAATCTGGGAACAATCCAGGGTTGGTCAGGCCAACCGTAGCAAGTACTAGAAAGGAAGGCTCAAGGACGGACGAAGAAAAGCCAGCAGGATAAAATATGACAGGAATAGCATATATGAACAGTAAAAGAGGGTAAGGATCGTGCGGTACCAACGCACGATAACAATCCACCTCTAATGTAGCTAAATAACCAACAATTATCACAATCTCCCTAACATCTAATAATACCTGCATCGCCAACCGGAACTCGTAGTCTGTCAACGGAACAGTAATCCACCCCTATATCAAACAAGAACAAGGGAATGAATTACCACGTCGGGGCAGCGTTGCGGGCCAGCCAGCTTAGCAAGCGGCAATCCATACAATTTAGGTGAATAAGCAGCCACTCAAATGTCTACGGCTGTCTAGGTAGAGGTTGGGTTACCCCAACAATGCAATATAGGAATCCTCAGATCGTGCCGATCTAGCAAGTTAACGGGGCCAAGTATATCAAGACTAGATGAGCACCGGTCCCTCGTAAGACCACCGGGCTCTCCATGTCACCTCCGGTCTCTCGTAAGGCCACCGTGCTGAGCATGCCATATATATAAGGTATAGTAAAGTAGCGGGTACTGCCATCCTCTAATGCGGACGGTAACAATATCCGTAGCGGCCAGCCTGCACTCCATGACTAGATGTCTGGGAAGCGACTAGTACTGCACGATCTCGAGATTCCGTTCCCTCCTAATGTTTCTATCTGTTTAAGTTACCTAGATTATCCATACATTTATCCGTAATCACATGTTGTGGTCACATGATCATCCTCCTAGATGTCGTACCTCAGTACGAGAACGCTAAGTAAGAATCAACCTCGGCACCTATAGTCCCAGTTGTGATCCATCCTTAGTGTTATGCAACAAGCAAGCAAGCAATCCTGACCACGCTAAGCTTATAGGCCAACTATTAGATACCCGTGCATGTAATCATATAATATAGCTAGAATATCAAGATGGCATCGCAATGCCATATAATCATGGAAGTAGCACCTCAAGTGCCAGTAGACAAGGAGCACCGCAGTGCAAAATCAGGGCCAGTACCTTAAAGGGTAAGCTGGACTTATAGCACGGATACAAGTAGTCATGTCGGGGACAAGGTCAAATATGTCAGTCACATGAAATCATCTGCCCACATCGTGGCATGGATATCAGGTCAAGTACAAGATCAGAATCTCTACTATAATAACATCTCAAGCATATATAGGAGCCTACAACTCCAATCATCAAGTCGGTCCATCCACCAGATCAATCTAGCAAGAGTCTTCCCTCTATGATGGAGATCAGATTAAGAAGTAAAATCGTCAGATACTACGCTAATCCTCATAAACAATGCTAGGCCCTCTGGCTCACCAGGGTGCTCTAAATCAATGATCACAAGCTATCGGGAAACAAACCTCTCAACTACCAAGACATAACAATCAACCCAAGTTTTGGACGTTTTGGAAGTCGAGTAAAAATTATATAATATTATCCTCGATATTCTCCTCGTTCCGCGAAATATTCGCGATCCTCCAAATCCAAGAATCCACATAGTCATGTATGATCAAATTAGAACATCATCCAAAGAAATAGCAACACTATGCAAGAATCCACGTGAGTCTATCAACCAATATCTCGAGATCATACTCTCCATAATACTCAATCCTCAGATATATCCAAAAATCACAAATCCCGATACATAGGACAACTATCAGTCCTAGTTGGCTAGACTAGGATAACTCCTAGAAAGAATGGTCGGGGGGACAAAAGTCTATTAACTATGTCGTCGGAAAATGACAAGGATTGCATGAACCGCTCTGAAGCAGATCCACAATCCTTAAACCAAACAAGGACCAGGGTTGCAGATCGTCTCCCAAGTGGAACCGCGCTCCTTACGCTATCCGACGGACAAGACATGTCAAGTAACTAGGCGACTAATCTAGTCATGAGTTTACTTAGCAGGTACTGAGATTAGGTACAAAGTACTACAATAAACACGCACGAGACTGGTTCAGCAAACCAGAGGAACGGTTCTGCCCAACTCTTCGAACCAAATTCCCGATCGGAAATTCTGGAAAAATTTGGTAGAGTTTCCTTTGTATTCTGGACGGGAGCACCCAGCGAATTGGGGCTAAATCCACTCGGCGCAACCCGCCGCAGAATCGCAGGCTGAGAACACTAAGTCTCAGCTTCCAGCAGCGCTACCATGCGTACTGGAAACCAAACCATAGTCGAGAACACTAAGTCTCGGCCTCCAGCAGCACTACGATGCGTACTGGGCGCCAAGCCAACACATACAACAAGATTCGCCACGCAGGGCGCATCACGGACCCATAGTCATATCCAAGCCACAAACACAGTCGCAGAAATAGCTAGCTAAAGCCGTCACCCGACCACGAATCGGACACGGAACATATGGGGACAATCCATACTAGTGAGTCGTGCTCGTGTCCTCGGAGGTGTGGATGACCCGTCCGAGTTGTCCGATACGGTCGTAAGAGCTATTTAGGTCTCATTTGGTTTTTGCTGAAAGGAAAGGAAATCGATTCTTTGTTCTTTTCTTTCCTTTGGAAAATTACAAATCCAATCAATTTCATTTCCGGTGTTTGAAAAAGCCAAGAAAATTGATAGGAAAAGTGAAGCCTTTGGTGGGTGGGGGGAACCATCCCCCCTATTTTCTTCCTCTTGGGAATCAGTTTCCTTCCAACTTATTTCCTTTGGCATCCAAACACAGGAAAGGAATGAATTTCCTTTTCCAAGGTCCTGATTTCGCGAACCAAACGAGGCCCTATGGAAAATGACAGCACAAACAACGATAGAATTTGATGACGTTACTACTAAAGTTTGGATGTGTGTGGAAGATGAATTGTTTTTGTATAGGTACCAACTCTAACAAATGATAGAACTATAAATACACCCGAATGAGTGGTGGGGAAGAAGCTAGTACCTATTTATCAAAAATAAAGAACATAGTAAAAATTGTAAGAATTAGCTGAACTTATGAGCCAAATGATATGAGACTTGGTACTAGGGTATCTCTTGCCAAGATTAGATATTGCATGGTTTCTTAAATAAACTGTCGATAAACTTTAGGGTCCCAGCAAAAAGTAAAAGAAGAAATAGAGTAATTCACACAGTTGGACAAAAGGTATCTTTTACATGATATTGTAAAGGCAAAGGGTGATTTTGTTTGAGAATCAAAGCCGGGTGGCCGAAGTGGAGATGTGGAGTGCATAGTGTGCCTTTCAAATTAGAAGGCTGGCCTTATTGCCACCCATGCTTTATGATGAGAATGGTGGGAAATCAAGAGATAACATCCAAGAACTGGAGTACCTGAATGAGAATGGTCGAGATGGATGAATAGCAGTGAGAGTAAAGATAGAAATGAGTGCACTCATGGGGTGTAAAAGGTGTTTTTACTTGAGTATAAGATGAGGGAAATTGTTTGAGATGGTTTAGACAAACAAAATAAAAGCTCATAGATATGATTGAATTGTTGTTGAAGCATACAATTGGAGAAGAAGACCCATGCAACCGTTCCAAAATAAGTCTTTTGTTGTTGATTTGGTGTTAATGTGTTTAATTTCATTAGATGTTCCTATCAAATCATTAAGGGTCTGCTTGGATTGAGAGGGAAAAAATATGCAGAGTTAAGTGGGGTGTGTTTAATAACTCTTGCTTGGATTGGAGGTTTTGAGTAAGAGGAGGATCAATAAAAATATAATAGTTACCAAAATATTCTTATTACATGTCATAAATTAAATTTGATTGGAATTTTAATTAGAATTTGTCAAAATATCTTCTCAAATGAGGAAGTTACGGAGCAACATGTTGAAAGCAAGAAAAAAAAGGAGAAAAAAGTCATAATATTTTATAGGATAAATAAGGAATATTTATGACTTTTAAACAAAATCCCTCAATCCCCCTCGTTTGCCCTCCGATTTGTGGGGTTAAAAAAATAAACAAAAAGAGGGTTAAACAAACCCTCACTTAACCCTCTATAATCCCCACCCTCAAACCAAGCATGGTTTTATTTCCCCCCACTTAACTTCTCCTCACTTAACCCTCTTAACCCTCAATCCGAGCAGACCCTAAGTTAAAGTGTAGGTGTCATATTACCAATGACTACACTTCTGCAGCAGATATTAAGAATGGTACCAGTTCTATTTGTGGTAGCATTTTTTCTCTTTTATCCTACAGTTGAAGGTTATTGATATTTTGTGGTTCCTTCTTGACGAATATGTTGAATTTTATCCTGTTTGTTGTGCAACAGGCGTCTGCAAAGGCTGCCTTAGAATGCGGTGAAGAGACATATTTTCCAGCTCTGCATGTTGGTGCAGAAAAGAGTTCTGCAGTGGTATGCTACCTAGTTCTTTCACCCTCGAACATGAATTTGTCTGTTGAATGAAGCAAATTTATTGCTTTTCCATGACTGTATAATCAGTGAGCTGGCAGCCTGAGGTATACGCCTTATAAGAATGAAATTTGTAACCATGGAGAGCAAATATTTAGCATGAACTTTTATAGTTCTGGAATCTATTAGTCTATAACACCTGCAAACCCTGTAGCTCTTGCATGTGCTGTGGAAATGTTCTTTTCTGCTACTTGTTGCCATATCCCTCTTGTTTGTATATTTCTTTTGTTGCCATTATGACAATTTACTTGTCCGGTTGTTGTATAATCCATATTTCTCTTCAGTTGAATAATTAGTTTGATGCATAACGAGCAGAAGAAAGAACAAGTGAACAAATACTACAGAAGCTTAAGCAGCCAATAACAAAATTTAGTTCTTATTGGTGTTATTTCTTTTATGTTGCAAAGTAAAATAAGACTAGCAAGCATAAGGTTATAATGGGTGCAAAGATGCAACAGATTTTCTAGTGCCTCTCCCCAAGAACCTCCCAGTCCCAACGAATAGCTGAATAAAAAGTTTTTGGTTAGTTGGGGAAGTAATTTTATTGGACAGTGCAATAGCACAGTCAGAAGACTATGGTTTTTTTTTTCCTGTATAAATATCTATGATAAAAATGACGGCTTAGCCTAGATCTTGTATTAGAAAATTTGATCCCTCACCATCATTCAAGGTCCTTTCATGTTAACCTTCTTTGGCTAATTGGACTAATGGATCTCTTTTACCTCATGCTCGTGTAAACTTTTCTGGGATGTTGCTAGGTTTCTTTAGCTTCCATATCTCCCTTATGTGATTGTGGTCTGGCTGCTAAAGCTAAAATAGGACATTGCATAACTTTATTTCCTATTAACATATAACTAAATACATATTAAATGACTAACATTCACCATTTTACTTTCTACCAGTCATAATAACAACTATATAGTAATAAAGTAATGATCCTTTTTATTTTGAGAATTTCATGCTCTGCTTACCTTTTTCCCCCTTTTCTATCTACAATAACAGATTGTCGGAGGATGGTGTGCATAGTTTGTTAGAGCAGGGAAAGAGACCTTAACTAGGATGTACAATTATAATTTCCGTCACATGTACTCCCTTAGAATTCAACTAAGTTAGGACCAACTGTCTAGCTTTTCCATTTTTGTTAAATCAAAGTTCACAGTTGTTTAGACTTCTAGTACTAAAGTTCGAGGCTTATCTAGGACACACATATCTAGATTGTAGTCCCATGTACCCTTTAGACTTCTAGTACTAAAGTGAGAACCAAGTGTCTAGCTTTTGTGTTTGTTAAATGAAAGTTACAGGGGTGGTCCAGCGGTTGGGGACAGTGTGGATTACGGGTCTTGGTTTCGAGCCCAGGCCTCGGAAAAAAGAAGTTAAATCGGTTTAAACTGCTATGCTATCTTGTGTTTATTAGAGTTGAATATGTAATTTGACCTTTTAGATCCCTTCAAGTGACTATATATATAATTATGTAACTACATGTGCTCTATATGCCTTCTCCATAAGATTAGTGTTGAATTTTATCTGATATTGAGTTATGGACATAAGATGTATGGAATTCCCAAATAATGCCTACTGGCATGGTTGGTTTTCTGGTCTATCTTTTCTATCCCCACACTTCCTTTTCATCTTATAAATGTTCAAAACATAAATGCAAAAACAACTATTATCAAGTGAAAGTAGTGATCATTGATCATTTATTTGTTGTATTATTTAATTCCTGTCTTTAATGCTCTTTAGGAGGTTTATCATGTTTTATATGATGCGACAGATCTTTTGTTTCATTGATTTTTTTTTCCTGTGAAGTTATAACATGGAATCTTGTCTTTTTATTTGAAGTCATTTTGGGTAGACAACCTAGAAAGAAAGGAGGATATCGCAAATTTGCCACTGGATAGTTGTTCAATTCCCTTTTACGACCGCGGATGCACATTGGGGTCCACATCACTTGGTGATTCAGCTAGTGAAAGGTACATAGCTTGTAGTCCACTTAACTTCCTCCTCAAGATGGTTCATATTTGAGAAACAAGCATACGTTCACCCCTCTTTCCTATTATATTTCCTATTTTTTTTGGGGAAGAAATTATATTTCCTATTGATTTTGTAGAACTGGGATGATGTTCTTTGTTAGCAAGTACCTATCTACTTGTGTTTGTCCTGCTTAACATTAATTGGCTCAACTTTCTTTTTCTTTCAAGACCTCTGTGCACAAGGAAAATACAAATCTGCTTTTGCTGATCAGGATTGTTTTTGATGTACTTGATGTGTTACTACCTGGTTTTCATGGCCTTTTAATACTTATCCTCATCAATTGCACTACGAGGTAAAATAGGAACAAACTCGTCTTTATTTGTGTGTACTAAACTTGTGATACAAAAACTGATGATTTGAGTGTAGGGTGCAAGATACAATTGTAATTAATGCAGTGTTTTAAAAGGTTCGTGAGGCTCGTGCCTAAAGCCCATGGCTCACATTGCAGCTCGTTTTCTATGTGGTGAAGTTCATTCCCCTAGCCTCGCTGAGGCTGCGCCTCGTGCGCCTAACACCTACTTTGAGGTGTGCACCTCGTGCGCCTCACACATACTTTTGAGGCCTAGGTGAAGTAGTCGAGATATGTTAACCTAATATTTTCTCTTTTCTCTTTTATTCTTTTTTTTTCTTTATGTAATAGATAAGTATTTTGTATTTTAGTGTTTATATAGTAATTTAAATAGTCTTTCTATTGTAACTAATGTGTTTTCTATCTCGCCTTCTGATGCTGAAAACCCTTGTTGAAAATATTGTTAACATTGAAAATACTGTCAACTTCCCAAAATTTTGGGGCCGGTTGTTTGAATCTCTCTCTTACATTCATCTCAGTTAAGGGCCGTGTCCTCTGTAACTCTAACACAAAATATATCCTTCTTTAAATTCTTAAGATGTGTTCGTCTAGGACTCTAGGCATGGCTCTACTTCTAGCGACTCCTTTAAATAATATCTTATGACTCTTTCGCATGAGTATCTATTGGTTTGCATTTCCTCCTAAGGATAGAAACACTTATCAAATGTATGAAGTTAAACAACTAATCTTTCTATGTAATTAATAGATATTATATTAGATGTCGACGACGACGATTTGAAGGATATAAATATGTTGGTATTGTTGGTGATGAAGATGATAATATGGATGATGATGATTTTTACTTAATAGGGTTTTGACATATCTCATATTCTTATGATCTTATGATATTTCTTTTTTTTTTTTGAGTTTGGCGATGGTTAACTTGAGTTTCACGATGGTTAACTGTTAGTTGTCATCTATATGATTTTATATCATCCACTTTTGTACTTTTAATGGTGTTACGAATTGATTATATATATATTAGTTTGTTTATTTGAAACTACATTATTTAAAAATTATAAAAATGTGTGCCTCGCCGCCTTGCGCTTAGGGTCCAGAGAAACTTAGCGCCTTGAGTGTGCCTCACGCCTTTTAAAACATTGATTGGGCATCATAGGAGTTAGAAATTTTATAGGTTTGTGGAATTTGCAACTGAAAGAAGCATTTTTGTTTGCTAAGAGAATTTGCTACTCAGTGCACTTACATGGTTATTTCTGCTGGTCATAGTGTGAAAGGATGAATCTAAAAGTGTAACATGTTTATATATACTTATCTTGGGCTTAATTTAGCCATAAACTGACGAGGAGAATATATGAAAAGTAGAGAAGTTTAGGCAATTTCATCTTACAAAGGAACTAGGAAGTACAAATGGAAAACATTAGATATCGTGGAGTGCCGCCATGAAAAGCTTTAAAACTTCATTTGGGAATTAGAGATCATATATAAGCCTTCAAATGCATAATTAGAAATACAATGTGGATACAAATTAGTGCTTATTGACATTCTTGACTTCCATTCAAACATCAATGAAGAGGATCTTGTATTTCCCACTTAAAATTCCAACATTTAGCTGTCTTATACTTGGTCACAACTTTTTAGACATCCCAAAAGGCCATCTGGTCATGTGACCTGACATCCATACCTTTTGCATCAGCGCAGTTGGGTTTAGCATTATTCTACAGTGGCCCCCTGTAGGACCGTTGAGGACCTCTAGAGGGGGGGGGGGGGTGAATAGAGTGTGTGCGTGTGCAACGGAAATAATCACCAATTAAAAATTATTAACAGATATAAGCCATTACAGATATAAGAGACAGTAAATAAAATGCAGTAAGAGAGAGAAGATCAAACTCAGTGAACACTGCGATATATACTGGTTTCCCTCTGAGAGGATTAATCCAGTCACGAGTACTCTTGTCCGCTGTTAATCCACTGTTCACAAGCTAAATGAGAGCTTGCCGCCTCACCGTGCCTTGGTGACGAGCGCACGATCGACTCCAACAAACTTGAATACGAAAACTGAGAAGTTTTCTGATGACAACCTCTTTACAACTCTTTGAAGCAAAGACTCTAAATCGAACAGAATGTTACCGACTTTGGCTAAGACTGGTATAGGCAAGATTTGAAAACTTTAGATCGTTGAAAAACACTTAGGAAGAGAGAGACATAAAAGTGAATGAGTGATTAGAAAGGTGAAAATCTTTCTCTATTTGTAGTGTTTTTCCTGACCGAACTCGGGCAGAGTTCAGGCCGAGTTCGGCTGCGAGAATCCCGCATAAAACGTTGCATGCAGATTTGGAGGGAACATAATTTTGAATATCTCTTGACCGAACTCGGTCCAAACTCGGACCGAACTCGGTCAGAGTTCTATCCGAATTTTGTTTAGGCAGAATGGGATTTTTGGGGTCCACATTGCTAGGTTTTTTGTTTATATGGATATGTGGGATTTAGGTAGGCTATTTGGATTTGTGGACTGAGAAGACCTAAGCCAGTAATATCCCGAACAATTTCATATTTTATATTTCCTAGACTCAATAAAATAAAAATTATAGAAGAAATATAAAAAGACTCGATCTGGATTCCAGTGCAATTGCTTTTGGATGATGACTCGATTGTTCTTTGTAGGCGCAGGATGTAGTACGTTCTTTGATATTGATTTCAATAACCTGTAATACCTGTAGCAGATCGTATATTTTGCGTATCGACTTAAGTTATCGTTGATTATCAAAATCAGGTGTGACCATTTATGCAATGGGCCAACAATCTTCCCATTTTGATAATTGACAAACTTGCGTTTATACCAAAATATAACTAATATGTAACTTTGAAATAATATACCCGACTTGTCGCAGAAATATGGAATTTGAATTTGTCATTGATTTTGTGTATAGCTTTTTCCCCCTTTGTCATGTACGCAAAATGAGTAGCTCTCCTGCAATATGTGAAGCCAACTATTTATCACAGACAAAAGACAAGAATAATATCCACACAGAACAAGTCATAATATAGTAGAACTAGCAGCAACAGTAATGTGAACTAAAACTCATATGATAGTACTGAAAGGAAATACAAAATAAAAGCATAAAAGTAATAACTGAAAGAGTTTATGACTGCTAAAACTACTATAAAAGTCCAACTGTGAAAGTTTGGACTGCTACAAAGTGCAACTACATAGATCATCACTAGCAAAATAAAATCCAAACAAAAACGCTAAACTGAATGTCCAAATCACATCTGAGCATTATCATCGGCTGGAGGAGCAAGCGGCTGAGGATCGAAATAAGCAGTAGTTGGATCAAAGTATTCGTAGGTGGTCGGATTATCAGACCTCGGTCCATCGAAGCCAGGATGATGGATCATCGTAACAGGAGCAGCAGGGTGATGCGCCAAACTCCAGTGGTGATCAGCAATGTTGTTCCTCAAGATCTGCGCCTGTGAGGTTTGACGGAACTCAGCATCGACATAACTTTGATGACGTATTCCAGAGAGGGTGACAAAATCATCAAAGCGCTGATAGAACTGCGGATCAAATCCTGGAGCAGGAGCAGCAGGTGCAGGAGCAGGAGCGTCTGGATCAGCATCAGCAGGAGCAGCACCGGGTAGAGGTGGAGGGAGAGGAAATCTCCTAGATCTGGTCAACTCAGAAGATGACGAGGAAATATGACACAATTGTTGATATCAAATCTCCTAAAGATGGCTGCTAGATGCATGGGGGTACAAAAGGTTACGCCCCACTCTCCTACAACCAATCATCCAAGCCATGAAGGTCTTGGGGACAGAGAAAGGAACACCAAAGTGAAGGTGGTACATGGCGGACTGTGGACACAAAAAAGAGAGAAGAAAACGCTGTCTTTATTTTTTATTGACGCAAGGCACCACAAATCGAGTACGCCTGAGAGATCCTGCGCTGAGGATCCCCGAGTACAAAAAAAAGAATTCTGGAGAATGGGACGATGGAGATCGAACGACAGTTGCTCCTTTACTCCGTTGACACTCCGATTACAAAAGTGGGAGAAAACCTAAGAAAATTGCTAACTCTCGGCTCACTGGCAAGAAGTGCAGCAATTTGGCTCTTGAAAAATGCTCTCCGTTCTGTCCGTTGAAGAGGGATGAAGCCCCCCTTTTATAGTCGTTCTCGAGCTGCGCATGGAGCTTCATTCAGTGGGTGCATGGAGCTGCTCTTGACTTGGGCGCATGGAGCTATGTCTGCTGAAAATTTTTCATGCTTCTACAGGACCCCCTTCAAAGTTTTCGACACTACAAACAAGTTCGAAATAGTTTGAAAGAAGCATGGATCGTCTTCTCGCGAGGCAATGGGCGCATAGCACGGCCCTCTCCTTATGCGCATAGAATTTGGCCAGCTTGTCAGGGAGATACGACTGTTGAAATTTTTCTTGAAATCCGAACTGACAGATTCATCGGAACAGAATTTGAAGCGGTCCATCCTTTATACGTCGTCCACGTCAGCAGGAGACAGTCGCATAGTATGTAGAGGGCTGATCTTTCACGTGGGCGCATAGGCTGAAGTGGGCGCATACACCATAATGGGCGCATACGGTCTATGGGCGCATAGGAAGTGGCCCGTGCCTATAAATAGACACTGGGAGAGAGAAAGTTCATTATTCCTTTCTCTTTGAAATTTTCAGAAAAACTTTTCGTTTTCTTTCTTTGAGAATCATGTCTCCCAAGGCTGCCAAGAGATCCGCGAAGGGCAAGGGGGCTGCGTCGGATAGCTCTCCTGCGGCGGAGTCTTCAGTAGTCCAGGACCCGATCCTGGGTGAGGGCATGCTTCAAAAAACAAAGTCTCGAGCGTTAATTTGTGACGTTCGGACTTTTCTTCTGCCCGGACGCTTGCGCCTAGGGCAACATACTTCTGTGGGCATTACTATGCGCTCACAGAAGTCATGCGCCAACACGTTATGTGCCCACTAACTGTCCGTATGTTATGCGCCCACATGTCTTTGTATTGGGCGCATATCCCCTTGGGCGCATAGCCTTTTGGGCGCATAGATGCTCTTCAGAACTTAGTTTTTCCTGCGATCTTTTGGGTCTGACTATCTTTCTGCCCTTGCAGTGAACATGTATGTCCCAGATCTTGGCGGTATCCCTTTCGGTTCCGCCTGCCACGTTCTCGGCACGAGCCTTATAACCAACATGATCAGCGATGTTCAAGCAAAGATCAGTCATGGTCAACCTACAGAGCGGGCGATCGCCCTTATTGAACAGGAAAAAATCTTTTTGAAGCAGATACTGAATGATGAGAAGCTCGGAGGGCCGCACTGTTGGAAGAAGCTATACTTCCTATTTGGCGACAGTGTAGGATTTGAGGACGATGCGACGATATGCCTGGAAGAGTCTTTGGTAACTATGTTGAATGACCAAAGAATAGGGCTGTTATCAATGAACCACCACTACCCTCTGTCGGCGTTTGCTGTTTTAGCTGTGCAGAGACAGATGAAATGGGACTTGACTCCTGAATTGCCTGGGGTTGTTTCTGGCAAGATCCAGTTCAACTCTGGTGACCGGAAAAAGGACACATTCAAGTATGTCAAGGGTTCCACATCTTACTCCATGAGGGGGCTACCAACCGGGCGTTGTGCTGAACGATGTCCCAACTGATCTTATGCTGCTGAGACTCTCTCCAACTTGATGCTATTGAAGATGGAGTCATATCCGGAAGGAAAAATGCGGCTGGAAGGCTGGAAACATCCTGTTTCGTTCTGGAGTGACCTTACTGAGTGGGTGCTGTCGACTTATGAAGCCACCTTAAAGGCTGCCGGTCTTTTCTATGCTGTCAGGGCCACTCAGTATGGCATCAAGGCTAATTGGCCGATGTTCATCTCCTTGGCAGAGCTGTACAACCATCATATGTGCACCTTCTTTACTCCGGGCGGGGAGATGAGCTTGGCTCTTCATGAGATGCAGGTGGTATCCAAACTTCCCTGGGGGACGGAGCCGTATGCAGAATATGTCCCCAACGATGCAGAGATCTCAGATCTGGAGAAGGAGAGCTCTGATATGATGAATGTGTACAAAGAGTTACTTTGTCATTTTTTCATCTGCCACCAGACTACAAAGAAGGGTAAGACCGAGGGGTCCAACCCGCATACGAAGTCTTGGACCAATTATGTTTTCACCAGAGGAGGAGGGAATGACCCGGTCTCCTTCTCATTGCCTAAGCCTTTGACAATCTCGGAGATAGATCGGCTGATGACAAGTCACAGAGTTGCGGATACCGAAGATAGGGACGATCCCGAGGGAAATTCCCTGATTTATCATTTCTTCAGGCAAGCCGAATTCAAGATGTCAAAGGAGGCGGTGCTTGCCGCTTTCCTGATGATATGGCTTCGTAGCTACGTAGTCCCTGGCGGTTCGGGGACTATTGAGAGAATCAGCCGGGAGATGATACTTCCGGCTGTAAGGCTGGCCTTCGGGCACCGTCTTGCATTGCTTCCTGCGATGGTTTGTGCCATCCAACGGGGTTTGCGTCATTTTGTGGCAAACACGATAACATCTGGGGGCAAGAAGGACTTTGCTAGGACCGAGTTACCCTTCCATTATCTGATGGGGTGGCTGATACTGCACTGTCCCAAATTGATGAACGCTGGGCTGATGACAGATTCTCTGGCGGGCGATGCCTTTATTCAGAGGTACATGGACGCTGATTGGACTATTACAGGGGTGCCTGCTTGCAGGAGAGCTCTGAGTTTTTTGCAAAATTACGAATTATTCAGAGTATCGCCTCTATCTGGCAGTGGTCCCGCGGGAGACACCCTATTAGATGAGGGAGCACTCACTACTAGCCTCCCTATTGGAGCATTCCGTTGGCTCCAGTCCATTAGGCCTTCCCATCTGGTACTCAGGAACAGGAACCACGCTTTCCTAGAGCCTTACTTGCCAAGCCGCTTTGCACGGCAATTCGGCTATAGCTAGCTCCTCTTGGGCAATCCCAGTCCTCATCTCCAGTCGATAGGAAGTCTGATCGACGGGGCGCGTGCATGGGGTTACTATAGTGCTGGATGTACAGGGGCAGTTTTTACCCTGCCCGAAGATAAACCTGACACTCACATGCTCTTTACTGCTGCCAAGTTCTATATCTAGGTCAATACCTTTCTTCCTGGGTATGACCGTGAGCATAGTTTTGTATCGGGAACCAAGCTTGCCCCTACCCTTGCTGATATAGGGCGAGCACGTGCAATGGGTAGTAGCAGGAGGGAAGGCGTCGCGCCCACAATTGAACCAGCTGTAGCGTCGCAGCAGAGAGTTGTAGTTGAAAAGCCTATCATTGCAGCACCTCGGAGGGAGGACACTGAAGAACCTCTTTCTGCCGTTCTTCAAAAGAGGAAGGCTCCCACCGAGCCGGGGCCACGGCCAAAAAGGACGAAGGTGGTTGTTTCCCGGAGGAAGAAGGTTACGGACGTGGGTGCCGGCTCGCCTCCTCTCAGAAGGTCTTCTAGGCAGACGGCGTTGCAGGCCGTTACCGCTCGGGAGGTAGACCCTTTCCTAGACTCCGTAGCCGTTCTGGTCAAGCCCTCGGAAGTTTTCTCACCTTTGCGTTTGTCCTTTGCACAGGACCCTAAAGTCGCAGCTGAGATAGGTGCCTCCTCCTCTGAGGAGGTGGAGGTGGTGACAATATCTCCTGCTCGTGCTCGACTGTTGGATGAGGGCGGATCTTCTTCGGCTGTAAAACCTGAGTAACGGAGGGGAGTAGGGTGAAGGCCTAGACCTTGATGGCGGTCAGAAGACCAGTCTCTCCTATGACATATCTGTGGGAGATATGTCTGCAATAGGAGCTGCGATGAGAGAGCTGGACGAGAACCAAGTCCAATCGGCTCATCCTCCTGCGGGTACGTTGCCTTTGCGTCTTTCTTCGGATGAGATCTTAGGCTTCGATTTTGCGTGCTCCTTGTGAGGCTGACCACGTCTGTATATTCCCTTGTAGACAAGGAGAAAGAACCCCTTGCGGCGATGGTCCCCGCCGTTGAGAGAGGGATAGAAGTTGTTCCCAGCGCCTCCAAATCTGCCACTATGGAGGGAGCTGTTAGTGAACCGGTATTGGCTTCGGGAAGAGCGGTCGAGCAGCCTGCTGAGGGGGCTGTTGCTGAATCTGCTCCTATCCCGGATGAGCTTGTGGAGGAAACCAGGCCCGATGCTGCTCGGGGCCTTGGCATTGTTCCCCTTGAACAATCCGGATCTGCTCCCGACTTCCCTGAATCCAAGGTTGACGGCGCAGTCCAAGTTGGAGTTGAGCAAGCCGAAGGTACGAAATTACAACCTTTTCGCGTTTCCCTTTGTCTTTTTCTGGTGCCTGATGTGTATTGTTTTCTTTGTCAGGTTCGACTTCCTGTCAGGCGTTCCTTCCAGGGTGGAAGAAACTTTCCAAGCCTCTTCTCTGACGACCTCCACCGAGGATGAAGAGATGGCCCAGGAAGTTATCAAAACTTTCTACTCTGCACTGAAAGTGAAGCTTCCTGGGGTCCTGAATCGGAATGCCGCCTTCGGCCCTGTGAAGGCTGTTGCCGAGTGCCAGGTAGCGGCCCTCAGGAGCATAGCTGGCTATGAAGAACGGGCCGACACTCTGAGGAAGGTCCTGAATGACCTGGAGGGTCAGGTGGCCCGGTTTCGAGATATCAAACAGCGGAGTCCGACGTCAATGTTCCGTGTAGAGGACGACGCTTTGAATGCAGCTCTTGCGGAGGAAAGGGCTACCTTCCAGGCGAGGAAGGACACCCTCGTTCAGGAGATTGGCGAGCTAGCTGATCAGTATAGCCAGTTCAACGCCGCAAGTGAGGCACGAGCTGCCTCGAAGAACAGGCTTGCTGTGCAGATCACTGAGAAGCACAATCGCATTGCGCAGATCAGGGATGAGATCGCCCAGTTGGAAGCTGACTTGAGGGCAGCATCATTTGAACAAGAGGAGTATCTGTCCCAGGCCGCCATGACTGTCACCGCTTCTTCCCGTTTAGAAGAGCAGCTGGCGAGGTTGGAGGGGGAGCATCAGAGTCTGATCATCTTTGAAGATGAAGCCGCTCGCCAAGAAGAGGCACGGCGCCGAGCAACTGTGAAATCTGAAGCCGAGATTGTTGCTATGTGGGATAGCATAAACCGCCTGTGTATCCCGTAGATTTTCGTAACTCTTTTTCTTCTTTTTTTTGGCTGTTCACGACTCTTGTACCTTTTTTTCCGTCTTTCGATTGACGTTTACGTACAAAATAAAGAATCTTTTCGGAAATGAATGTGATTTTGTGAAATATCGATGCTAGAGGTAATATGGACGTAGCAAGGACATTTCTGATGGGTATTCCGCTGGAGAAATTTTATGTGGACCTATTATTCGTTTTATATTCGAATGATTCGAATATAGATAATAAGTTGAATGAAGCTACTAGTAGAGGTAATATGGACGTAATAGCAGAGGACGTTCTATATCTGACCAGAGGTAATATGGACGTGGAAAGATATATAGCATTAGGGAGGAGTGGATAGTTCAGAGGTAATGTGGACATGACTATCTTTGATGAATGCTTTGCTCAGAGGTTATGTGGACGTGGCAAAACATTTGATCATTCCGTTGGGGAAATAATTATCGGAAAACAATTCAGAGGTGATAGGGACGTGATTTGTTTTCGTCAAACTGAGTTTGGATGGAGTCAAAAAACGGAAATGATTCCACTGGAAAAATATTTAGAGGACCTATTATCCAGGGCGTATTCAAGACTCTTGAAATACGGATAATAGTTAGATAGTTTTTTTTTTGAATCATATAAACATCGCACTGTACATTTACATGACTGGACATATGTGAACATTATGTAAAAGAGGTTACACATAGTATTTCTTCAAGAACTTGCCGTTGATAGGCATCATGAGCAAGTCACCGTCAGGCTTGGTCAATCGGTACGCACCGTTAGAATACACCGATTCTATGACGAAAGGACCTTCCCATTTAGGCTGGAATTTCCCTTTTGTTTTGTGCGTCATGACCATCGGTCTTCTCACTGCTAGGACCAGATCGTCGACTTGGAAGATCCTTTCCTTCACTTTTTTGTTGAAGGCTCTGGAAAGGCGTGCTTGGTATACCTCAATGCGCTGCTGAGCTAACAAGCGTTTTCGTCTAGTGCTTCAAGCTCTTGGAGTCGCAGACGGTAGCCCTCTTCAGTAGTCAGCTCATTGGCTAGGGCTACTCGAAGAGAAGGAATCTGGATTTCTATGGGAAGAACTGCTTCGCTCCCATAAACCATAGAGAATGGCGTACTGCCTGTTGGAGTCTGGACCGTTTTGCGATAAGTCCATAGACATTCACCGAGCTTCTCGTTCCAATCGCGCTTGTTTGAAGACACGAACTTCTTGAGAAGTTTTATAATGATTTTGTTGAAGGCTTCTGCTAGCCCGTTAGCCGCAGGATTATAGGCAGTGGAGGCTACGTTCTGGATTCGATTCTTATCGCAGAACCGATAGAACACATGGCTTGAGAACTGTGGACAATTATCATGGATGATCCTGCGAGGTAGGCCGAAGCGGTAGATGACGTGATGCTTGATGAAACTGATCACGTTTAATGTCTTCACTTCGGTGAGCGGTATAGCTTCCGCCCATTTGGAGAAGTAATCGGTTATAGCTAGGATAAACCGATGTCCTTTGGAGGATGGCGGGCTGATTGGTCCTATGACGTCCATGTCCCAGGCTTCAAACGGCCAAGATGCTGCCGTCGGGTGTAGAAACTCCGAAGGTTGGTGAATGAAATCAGCGTGGAACTGGCAAGCTCTACACTTGTTTGCATATTCAACAGCATCCGCTATCATGGTGGGCCAGTAATAGCCCATTCGCTTGAGGCGGCCTTGTAATTTGGGGCCTGGTTGATGTGCACCGCAAACTCCATCGTGAGCCTCCCGGAGTGCATGCTTGGCTTCTGTGTCTGATAAGCATCGCAAGAGTAGCCCGTCATCAGAGCGTCGGTACAGCATCTTGGTAGCTGTGTCGTAGTAAAATCTGAGGGATCGCCTTTGGATGAATACTGCTTCCTTTGGGTCCTCGGGGAGGATTCCATAGACAGCGTAGTCTATGAAGGAAAATCTCCAGTCTTTAGCGTCGACGTTTGTTTCTGCTGCGTAACTGTGATGAATATGCAAGGCATCTTTCACACAGAATAATTCTCGACCAGACACTGTGACCGACTGCTGAGTATTGGTAGGAATGGTCAAGGAAGCAGCAAGACCGGCTAGAGCATCTACTTCTATATTCTGTAGTCGAGGCACGTGCTCGATGAAGAATCCAGCGAAAGTAGATGCCAACTCGATTGTTGCTCTGTGGTAGGGGATGAGATCTTCGTGGCGAACTTCGTAATCCCCTCGGACCTGACTAACTATTAGCTTGGAATCGCCGTAAGCCTCTAGATAGTCAACTCCCAGTTGCTTCGCTAGTTGTAGGCCGATTATTAGGGCATTATACTCGGCCACATTATTGGTGCATGGTTCCACGAGAGAATATGTACGGTGTATGACCAGATGTTCTGGTGACACAAGCACGATACCTACTCCAGCCACGATGTTTCCTTTGGGCCCTGTTCTTGATGCGCCGTCAAAGAACATTCGCCAAATAGGGATGTCTTCAGTTGCAGTGTTAGACTCCACCACTTCGTCGGGGATTTCGTTGTAGAGTTTGGACGACTTCGGCACCGAATGAGCTGCTAGAAAATCAGCTAATGCTTGACCTTTTACTGCCTTCTGAGGGACGAAGATCATATCATATGGAGTCAACAACATTGCCCATGTAGCTAAACGGGAATTGAGAGACCCCGGTTTAGTCATGAGTATTCTGAGAGGATTGACTTTAGTTATGATATGGATAGTCTGTCCAGGCACGTAGTGGCGTGTCTTTTGGATAGCAAATACTAGTGCGAGACATTCTTTCTCCACCGGTGTGTATCTGTGTTCGGCACCCACCATTGTGCGGCTGAGGTAGTAGATTGCCTGCTCATGGCCGCCTTCATTCTTCTGAGCTAAGAGGGCGCCAAGAGAATGGTCCATAGCGCGGACATATAGTAAGAAGGGCTTCCCCATTATTGGAGCAATCAATACTGGAGGGCTTGTAAGATACGCCTTGATGTCGTCGAATGTGCGTTGACATTGTTCAGTCCAGACGAAAGATACGCCTTTCTTCATGAGCTGAGTGAATGGTTGACATCTTCCAGAGAGGTTCGAAATGAATCGTCTGATGTAGGCTAGCCTTCCTTGTAATCCGCGTAGCTCTTTGAGGTTTCTTGGAGGATGCATGTCGAGAATAGCCTTCACCTTCTCCGGGTCCAGATGTATACCCTTTGAAGTGATGACGAAACCAAGGAACTTGCCGCTGGAGACTCCCAGGAAAGACTTGGTTGGATTCATCTTGAGTTGGTGTGCACGCATTAGTTCGAACACCGTTCTCAAGTCTTGGAGGTGGTTGCCCTTGAGACGACTTTTGACTGCAATATCGTCTACGTAGCACTCCACAGTTTTGCGCAAATGATCGCGAAAAATTGTGTTCATGGCTCACTGGTATGTTGTCCCTGCATTCTTCAATCCGAAGGACATCACCGTATAGTAGTATACCCCCAACGGTGTTCGAAAAGATATGTACTTCTCGTCGTCGGGGAACATCTTGATCTGGTTGTAGCCTGAGAACCCATCCATGAAGGACATCCGTTCGAAGCCGCAAGTGTTGTCGATCATTACGTCGGTGATCGGTAGAGGGAACTCGTCTTTCGGACATGCAGAGTTCAAATCACGGTAGTCGATACAGACTCGAACTTTTTCGTTCTTTTTCATGACTGGGACGATGTTGGCAACCCAGTCTGGGTGTTGCTCCTCGCGAATGAATCTACTGGAAATGAGCTGCTTGACTTTATTCTCGATAGCTTCCATGACGTCTGGTCGGAATCGTCGTTGCTGCTGCTTCACTGGCTTAGCTTTAGACGCAATGTTCAGGCGGTGCACGGCGACTTTAGGGTCCAAGCCTGGCATGTCGTCATAGCTCCATGCGAAGACGTCGATGTATTCTCTTATAAGCTGTATAAGAGACTGGCGTTCATCGTCAGATAAGCTTTTGCTGATGAAGATTGGTTTGAAGGATGCTTCATCTGATTGACTTTGATGACTTCGTCTTCGGTAGGTGGTTCACGTTGTTCGAAGCACAGCTCCCACCTGGTGTCCATCTTTTGATCCCACTGTTCGAGTTCGATTGATTGGACATCGTCTGTAATTTGGTCGGCGGAAACCATGTTGACGGACAGAGTTGCTTTAAACATGTCGTCGATGCTGGAATCTGAGTCCCAGAGGGAGGAATCAGAAGAATGAGAACAATGATCTGCTTCATCATCTGATCTTTCGGGAGTTGTTGGAGGAGAGACATAGCCCAAACAACACCGCTTCGTTGGTAATAGTTCTCGGGTTTGCCGGGAGGAGCAAAGTGTCGTATTGGCAACCGTCGTCCTCGGCCGTAATTTAACCCTTCGTCGCTTTTGATGTCATATCCCATATTCTGGATGATATTCTTGGCCTGCCAACTATACCGGAAAAGTTGCATTTTTCCAGAGTCATAGTCAGCTTCTGTGTTGTGCTTGGGAGAAGTAGAGTCTGGAACGAACTTTCTCTCGCCAATTATACGACCGAAGATGATTAGCTCTTCATCTTTCTTTCTGGCTGAAATGATGAAGTAGTGGATATCTTCTGGGTAAACTTTTTCCCGTAGGTGAGGCGTCGTGACCGGCATGCAGAGGTGTGGTCCTATGCCGTTCTCTAGGGCGTATATCGTATCTATGTAACGGTTTACAGATTGATAGACATCGGAGTAATTCAAAGATAAACCTTTACTAAGGAAATACGCAAGTTCTTCTTCAGGGATAACATCATCCACTGAAGGTACATTATTCTGAGTATTGATATACTCAGTGAAAGGGTCATCATCTGGAAGAGGAGCCGCAGTCTTGGCCGAATTCACCACGTAGAGTAATTCTTCAGGATTGGGAGGACGGGCATCAGTAGGTTCCTCCCTGGGTATTTTGCTGAGAGTGATGGTCAATGATTTGACCTTGTCGGGTTTCTTCTTCTTCACCCAGATTGTGAGAGGCTTCGGGGTACTTTTTGGAGTAGTACGTCCTTTGACTCGGACAATCAGGGGACCATTGTTGGGGGATGGAGGTGCTTCAGCTTCACTGTCAGCTTCATTGCCATCATCCTTGGGGGGTTGAGATCGGTAAAGTACCGAATCTCCATAGTAAGCTTCGATGCCCTTGAAAGGATCGATATCAGCAAACTCTGTCTTCACGACACTGTCGCTGTTGACGTACTTGAAGCACTGGTGAAGTGTGGAAGGGACGATCATGTTCTCATGTATCCATGGACGTCCCAACAAGACGTTGTAGGATACATTGGCGTCGATCACATAGCAGGAAACCTCCGTTCGGAGATCACCGATTTGGCACTTGAGACGGATCTTGCCCAGCGGATGGCTTCGACCAGCATTGAAAGCCATGATAGTTGTGTTGGTTGCGGATAGCTTGTGCAGAGGGATTCCCAGGATTTGAAGCAAACTTCTAGGAATGATGCTGAGGGATGATCCTGGATCAATGTGCATGCGGTCCACCTTGATCGCCCCGATATACCCTGTATAGTACAGGGGTCTATCATGGCGATTATTTTTGAGTAGCATATCCTCCTATGAGAAGGTGATGTTGGGCACTACTTGCATAGTACTGTGACAGTGGGGGCAGGAGATAGGACCTTCAGCGGGAGCTTTGACCTCAGCGAGGTAGGAGTCGGCGTGTAGCAATGCCTCACTTGAGGCCTTCCGCGTTTCTTTGGAGAGTCGTAATAGATCGAATAGAGACAACTTGGCGGGTGTATTGGCTAGCTGAGCCAGTATGTCAAAGTTGTTGGGTCGATCCATGCCTTCGGGAGGTGGCGCTTTTAGAGATTTGTCAAACCGCGTCTCCTTCTGTTTGGATGTGGTTTGAGGCTTGGACAGGCCGGCTTCTGAGCTTGTAGGGGCAGCAGGAGCTTGAGAAGGTAGTGCTTCTTCTTGTGCGGGATCGTACATCCGAAGATAAGTCTTCCCCGATCGCGTCTCGCCAGATAGAACCTCGTAGATGGGGGAGGATACCATGTGGCATGGCTTGCATTTCTTGCCCCTTCCTGCTTTGGGAGATGCTACCCCCTGCGTCACTTCTTGGACAAGATCCGGGTGGACCCACATGATCTCACCACGTCCAGTTGTGAGTGGGACCAAGGTTGAGTTGCGAGCTGGTGGTAGGTTGAAGACTTCCATCATTGCCTTGGGGATCGGGACCATGCCGTCGGGGACTTCTGTAGGAGGAAAGTCGCCAAACTGAAGAGAGATCATGTTAGCAGATACGACCTTGTCTTCAGCTTCGAGGTTGATCATTTGGCTGTCGATAAGCTGTTGTATCTTCTTCTTTAGAACGATGCAGTCCTTGGTGGAGTGATGTACGTACTGATGGTAAAGACAGTACTTGGGATCATTGAGTTGGCTCGCCTCTGCAGGACGTCGTGGTGGGGGCAATGTCAGCTTATTACCCTTCGTCAATGTGTGGAAGATGGTAATGACATCGTCTTCGTCGAAGGAGAAGGTCTCCTTAGGCTTGTCGGAAGCGCCGTGAGAATTGGAAGCTCCTTTGGATGTGTCGACTTTCAGGACTTCTTTCCCTTTACCCCTACGAACAGGGATAGTTTGAGGATGCTTGCCCTTGTCTTCAGATTTGGGTGTCTTCAACCCCAGTAGTTCCAAGTTAGGAACGTCGTTTTCAGCAGCATCAGCGGCCCCAATGAAAGCGGGCCATGTATCATACTTATATATACCTAGACAAAACTTTACTGTAGGAAGGAAGTTATGTCGACAAGTATCCATAAGTTCTGAGTCTGGTATCCCGAAGGGCATCTTCAGTGCTAGCCGTCTGAAGCGTTCGATGAAGGCAATGACAGATTCAGTCTTCCTTTGCTTGGTCTCGATGAGAGTGGACATGCTAATATGCATGCCACTCTCGTAAAACCTGTTGAGGAACAACCTCTCCAAGTCTTTGAATGAATTGATACACCCGTCAGGCAGACTGCAGAACCATTCGAAGGCTACCCCCTGCAAGGTGCTAATAAATAGCTTCGACAGGAACAGATCGTCTCTGGGCAAGTGCAGAGTCTGCGTGTTGAAGTACGTCATGTGCTGACGAGGAGAAGTCAAGCCGTCGAATGAGTTCAGTGTCAGCGGCTTGTAGTTCGGAGGGCAGACTGCAGAACCATTCGAAGGCTACCCCCGTTCAGTGTCAGCGGCTTGTTGAGGAACAACCTCTCCAAGTCTTTGAATGAATTGATACACCCGTCAGGCAGACTGCAGAACCATTCGAAGGCTACCCCCTGCAAGGTGCTAATAAATAGCTTCGACAGGAACGGATCGTCTCTGGGCAAGTGCAGAGTCTGCGTGTTGAAGTACGTCATGTGCTGACGAGGAAAAGTCAAGCCGTCGAATGAGTTCAGTGTCAGCGGCTTGTAGTTCGGAGGGCAAGTAGCGTTCTCCCACTCAGGGGGATACGATTGAGATATCCCCATCTTCTGCAGCTCGTCTTTGTGTGAGATGGTGTCGAGGCGAGCAACCAGGGAATCAATTGCATCCTGTTGATTGAGCATGTGTTGGGAAACAGCTGCTGAACGGTTGTCAGGCGAAGGACCACCCCCAGCATTCGCAAGATTTGGAGGAGGCACAACGGAATGATACTCCTTTTGTAGGAAAGGAGGGTTGTTGCTGTGAGCTGGACTAGCGTGGGCTGAGGCATTTTTTTGAGGTGGAGGAACAGCCCCGGCAGCTTGAACAGCCATGATACTGGTAAGCATATCAGTGATCTTGGCGAATGCTGTTTCGAGACCCTCTAGCCGCTTACTAGTCTGGTCACTGGCTTCTTCAGGTATTTCTCCGTCCGTCATGTATGTAGATAGCATGCGAGGATGAACAGAGGAAGCAGTGCAACTGGTAGTGATACTGTCCGTCTCCGAGTGGATAAGTCCTTTATCTTCAGGTAGAGGAGGTAGGTAGTCGCCATCGGATTCGGAGGGATCATCGTCCTCTGGAAGACTACCCCCAGTGTGGGGGTCATCTGCTTCAGATTCTGAGGGAATGCTACCCCCGGTTTGAGAATCTTCGTCGTCCATACGGAGTCTTGCCTTTGATCGAGTGCCCATATAGACTCCTTCAGATGTGACAGCCCGTTGGCTATCTGTTGGTAGACTTCGTCTTCTCCTTCTCGTGGAACTGAGAGAGAAAGTTGGGTTGGTGGTCCACTGTCTTTGATTGGGGCTTCTGTATGGGGGACCCCATGAAGCCATGTTGGATGAAACACATAGTGGCTTCTCGTCGTCAGAGAAGTGCAGCCGTCGAAACACGGACTTTCTCTGAGGCACTCTTGTCACTTTGGAGCAACAACAGTTGATAACAATATTAGCGCACGGAAGTGCACTATGAATTGTTATGTTCTCCCTCGCTTTACGCTTATGATTTATCATGTCGTGCAAGTCAGCGGAAGGGAGTTTTGTCTTACAACCCATGTTGCATGCATCGCCGAGCTTTGCATGCGGGTTCGTAAGGAGAGTAGGCGCATCCAGACTTAGTTCATGTGCAGGGGAACCCCCACACCTAAGTTCTGTGATGTCCTTGAAGACAGCCCCGAGCTATACGCGTTGGGACCTTTCTTTTTGTTGTGGGCACATAGGCCTTGGAGACTGGGCTTGGGCGCATGCTTCCTGACAACATGTTTGAGTCGCCTTGATGTGGGCGCTGTTTCACTTAACAAAATCCCTAAATATGCTTTTGAAAGAAAACGAGAAAAGTACAAAAGTACAAATTGTTTCTGGGAAGTATTGCTATAGAAGTCTGATCTGAGAGCGATCACTTTGTTCCTTGGACCACACGATGATGATGAAGAGAACTGCTGGAAGGTGAACAGCCGGAAGAACTAAGTCACCAGAAAGGTATCGACACACTTGGGCATTGATGGCGAGGTCGAATGCTTTCCTGCTTTGCTTCACTCTGTTCTGGAAGAAAGGTTGAAGGAGAATGCTCGGAAAAATCAAAGTCTCTGGGCTCTGATCTCTATGTGTCTTGTTGTCTTGAAAAATAAGTCTATTTATAGACTAAACTCATTGTGCGTAAAAAGTAACCAATTTGAGACTTTACGCAAGTAACTGTCTCCCACAATGGAAAACCAACCTTTACGCATGATGACACGTGTCCCATGTAGAGCCTTGACCTCTACGCATGGTGACACGTGTCCCACCACTTCAACAATTTGAGGAGAGCACGTACACACGTTCCTCAATAAGTGTGGCATGAAAGCCACATAAGCAAACCACGTTCTCACATAGTCAGAAAAGATCGGGCGTAAAAATGACCCAAAAGAGATTTCCTGCGTAAAGTGGTAAACTGAGCGTAAAAATAGCTCAAATAGACTTCCCGCGTAAAGTGGCTGAAAAGTAGCCTTGAGCGTAAAATTAGCTCAAATAAACTTTACGCCCACAAAAAGCCTTAAGCGTAAAAAGCTCAAATAGCTTTTGTGCGTAAAAGAAGCCGTCTTCCGAGCGTAAAATTAGCCCATCTGCACACTAAACGACAAGCATTGGGTTTGATGAAAAGATCTCCTCGGCTTCTGTGTACTGCCGTCAGGAAATCATCCTGTCAGATCAAATCACTCGCATTAAATGCGGCCTGACAGTCTGTCGGTCACGCGTAAAAGTGGAGGATAGCTCTAGCGTAAAAGCTTCTCGCGTAAGGGAGCTCGCGTAAAGTTGGATTCTGCTTCTCCTCAGCGTATAATATGAATTTGACTCAGTCTGCCTGGCGTAATTTGCTTAACTTCTTTGACTTGGTCTCTAAAGTACTTTTTACGCTCCTACAAGACCCCCTTCAAAGTTTTCAAATTATTTTCAAAATTTGAAATACTTTGAACAGAAGCGTAAAATCAGGGAATTTCAACAGCCTGCGTAAAATTCGGGATTTGAACGGTCTGCGTAAAAATCGAGATATCCAACCGTCAGCGTAAACTTCGGGAATTTGAACCGATTTCAAAAATTCTCTATAAATAGAGAATTACGAGTAGAGAGAGAACTTTACTCCTTTCGAATTCTCAATCTCTCTATTCTCCTTCCCTTCATATTCTCACTTTGATCCGATGGCCCCCAAGAGCAAGACCGCCGCCGACAAGGGCAAGAAGCCCGCCGCTTCATCGACATCCGAACGCGCGCAAACCAGGACCCCATCCTCCGCAGCACCCCGTCGACCAAATCCTGCTGTGGCTCCGGCAATGAGAGGTAGAACACTACCTAATTTCGGCCGTGAGTTCATCGGAGGAGAAGAAGAATCAAAGAATCGAAAAAACTCTACGCCCAGCGTAAAATTTGAAATAAGAAAATACGTCCACGTTTATCGTGTCAGCGTAAAATTAGAAACATACGCCCACGTCTATACGTGCCAGCGTAAAATTCGCATTACGCTCACATCAACATGTGCCAGCGTAAAATTTAAAATACGCTCACGTCAACACGTGTCAGCGTAATTTTCACAATACGCTCACATTGATATGTGCCAGCGTAAAAATTAAACTACGCTCACATCAACATGTGCCAGCGTAAAATTTAAAATACGCTCACGTCAACACGTGTCAGCGTAATTTTCACAATACGCTCACATTGATATGTGCCAGCGTAAAAATCAAACTACGCTCATATCAACATGTGCCAGCGTAAAACTTAAAATACGCTCATAACACGTGTCAGCGTAATTTTCACAATACGCTCACATTGATATGTGTTAGCGTAAAAGACTTTGCACAAAAACAAAGAATTTTTACACTTAAAAGTTTTTATCAACTTTAATAAGCGTAAAGTTTGCATAGTCAGAGTTTTTAATTTTTATGCGTAAAACTCAGACCAAGTCATCTGCGTAAAAATTTCAAATTAGATTTTCACTAATCTTGATTTTTCTTTTTCTTTTGGCAGTGGACTTGCAAATTCACCCACTTGCAGAAATTTTTGGCTCGCCAGCTGGTATGGTAGGTTCAAATTACTTGGAGAATTTGTCCCACGTGAAGTTCCCTCAGTCGAATCCTGAATACCCTGAAGAGAGAGCACAACTGATAGCTGCTCAAGGGGACAGAATGCTGCTGGTTTTGATAAACGGAGAGTTGTTAACATCACTGGATGGCCAACAGTTCCTGAAGCCTGCATTCATGTTTGGAGACGCCATCAACTTCGATTCTCAGACAAACCCCAAGAATGAATCCTGGGTATTTAGAGTTGGGGAGAGGGCGATGTATCTTCCTTCAATGTCAAGAGATTATCCTCTATCTGCTTTTGGTCATGCCACTCATCCAAGGCAGATGATATGGAATCTGACTCCCAACAGTAATGGTAGACCGGGAAAGATTATTTTCAAGAGGGACGGAGCCAATCAAATGGGCTACCATATTAGTACTCCTAGTGGTGGTGTTGTCCCGTTCTTCGGTTTATTGCCTGGATTTACACCGAGTGAAGATTCAGCTCTAATTCAACCGGTACAAGTACCCATGTTCATAAACAGATTTGTGAATGCTTCAGTGCTATATCCTCCAGTTAACCCTAGACTACCAGGGTGGATGACCCCTCATAATAAAAATTGGATTCAACTGAGTGCTTGGATCATGAAGACTTTCGAAACAGAACTGAAGGACATTGGTCTATATGAAGCAGTGGCCTCCACAAGTCAGGTTATACCAATGAACAATAATCTGTTCTTGGCTTTAATGGAGCTGTACATTAGTTCAACAGGAACTTTTGCAACCCCAGTAGGAGAAATGGATTTTGCACTGCATGAAATGCAATTCATTTCTAAGCTGCCACTGGGGGGAGCTCCATATGAAGAATATGTTCCCTCCAACCGGGAACTGGCAGAAATAAGAGAGAAAAATCCTCCACTAGTGGAGGTCTACCAGGAGCTTATGTGCCATTACCTAATTTGCACCAGTATGTATAAAACTGGATCGTATTTGGCATATGTCACTAAATGGACAACTTATCTATTCTACCATGAGAGTAGGATATCTGAAAATGAGAAGGGAAGATTCCAGGAAAACAAGGCTCAAACCATCAACCCTTGTTCCATAATGCCTGCAGATGTAATCCAAAGTCTGATGATCGAACAGAAATCTCCGGACCAATATCTATCCACCAAGACTGGAGACATCCCTGCAGGGACTGAAACTTTGTGCTATCTGAAGCATGGCAGTCGGAGAATCTCAAAGGAAGCATTGTTGACGGACTTTCTTTCTCTATGGCTGCGAAGGTGGGTCGTACCAGGAACTGGTACGCTTGATAGAATTCACCGGAACGTGCTATGGCCAGCAGTACGTTTGGTGTTTAAAGACAGGCTTAGCCTACTATCAGCAATGGTATGTAGAATTAATGCTGGTCTGCGAGCATTTGGTGAGGAGATTGTTGATAATGCTCCTTTCCGAAAAGACTTCCCCCGGATTGAGATGCCCTACACCTATCTAATGGGCTGGTTACTACATCATAACTGCAGCTTATTGCCACCAGGCCCTGAAGATCAGGCGGAGGTGTTCCTTCAGAAGTTCAATAAAGCTACGTGGACTGCAACTACGGTGGCAGATACTCGAGCGGTATTAAACTTTTCTCATGGGTGGAATTTCTTCTGTACGCGACCATCAGTTCCAGCTGATTGTTTCGGTGTACAATTTGAAGATGTCGGTGAAGGGAGAACGACGCTCTCTGGGCCTGTCTTTAATTGGTTAATATGCATCAGACCGTCACATTTGATGTATAGAGCTGATGATAACTGCATCTTCGAACCTTACTTGCCCAGTCGATTTGCTCGTCAATTCGGGTATGACCAACTTCACGTTGGTAACCCTTCCACCTGCTTCAGACATTATGGGAAGTTGATCGATGGTGCAAGGGCATGGAGGTATTTCAGCTCTTGATGTACTGGTGCTAAGTTCCGTGTGCCAACTGCTACTAGTACTACCGAACTACGAATATTGCATACGTATACTCGTTTCTATGCATCTATTCATTCCTTTGCACCTGACTACAATTTGAAGGGGAGTCTTCGAGGGATCAAGGAAGGAACTTTCGAAGAACCAGTCATGGTACCTTCAGACATTCCTGATGATGCTGCCGTCCCAGATGTATATTTGGCATGGATCCCTGCGGGACTTGGAGAGGGACCAGCAGGGCCTATCAACATCTCTACCTCTAAGAAGCGTAAATCCGACACAACGGTTGCTCCTAAAGAGAAGAAGAAAAAGGTCACTGTTAAAGGACCTTCCAAGCATAGGGCTGCTACTCCTGACATAGAGATTCCGATTGAAGAGCCTCAGATCATTGCATCTTCATCAGCTCAACCTGGAGAAGGATTTTCAGCATCTCAACCAGCAGCTTCAACAGAGGCTATGGGAATTTTATCTCCCGGACGCCTCAGTACTTCACTACACTTAACTTCGCCACAAAAGGCGAAAGCTGTTGAAGATACTGCTACAACTTCTGTTGTCAATCCTGAACCTATCCCCTCAGATGAACCAGGTCTTGACCTTGGTGATGATGACTGGGATGGGGACTATGACTCGTATTTGGCACGTCATATATATACTCCAGGTAAATATAACAAAATCTATACAGAATTATGTATTATCATTTTGTATATTAATTTATTTTGTTTAATTTGCAGGGGTCAGAATTGCAGCAAAGCCTGTAGCTCTTCCTCCTCCTCAAGAAGATATTTATGAAGAAAACAAGGAGTCTGAGGGAGAGGATTCTTCTTCAGAAGAAGAAAATGCTCAGGAAGAATGTCCTCCATCTATGGAAGTACAACAAGAGCCAGAGGTGCAGGCTCAACTAGAAGTGTCTCCTCCTGCTGAGGGCGGAGATAAAGAATCAACTGCAGTAGAACCTATTGTAGATGATGAAGTGGCTGTTGAGGAAGAATTAGACTTCAACGAAGAACCAGTTGTAGAAGAACCCACTACAACTGAAATACTTGAAGATCCTGCAGAGCCGGTAGTCGAGGAAGGTGATGAAGACATAGTCAAATCATCAGCTGAAGCTGGGGACGTTGTAATAGCATCCTCTGCTATTGCTACCGATCCAGTACAAGTTTCTGAAGAGACAATGCATGAACCAGAGTCAGCTGCCATAACTACCATTCCACCCGCACCAATCACCGCCATCGAAACTCAAGTAGTTTCAGCTCCAGAAACGGCTGGAGTAACAATTCAACCAAACGCTGAAGATATTACTTCTGAAGCTCCCCGGGATCAATTAGCCATGGCAGCAGTATCAACAATGGCTTTAACTCAACTTGCTACCAAGGCAACCACATCTACTTCTAGTCTTCAGAGAAGAGATCTGGTAGACATAGCCGCAACGCCGAGCTCAAGTGCAGAAATGAATCTTTTAGTTGAGATTCATACTGACACTTTTTGCAAAACTCTGGCGGCTCTGATCCAGATGGTCCTGAAGAAGGGCCTCAGTTATGAAAGTCTGAAGGCGGCGATTGCTCTTACTATCAGAAATGTCGCCATGTTCAATGATGCAGCGAGAGCAGCGGCATTGGAGAAAGTCGTGGAGGGACTTGAACAGCCCGTTAGAGAATATCTAAGGCTGTCAAGTGAAATTACTGAAAATCTCATCCAAGCTGAATATGATGCTTTAACAGCTGAATACACCGCTCGGGAGGCAGATTTTAATGAATCTCTCCAAGAGCATGGCAGCAAAATTGCCAAAGAAAAAGCTTTCCTGGCTGAAGCTAAACCTCGGTTGGAGATTCAGAGGGCAGCCTATGAAACTTCAAATATGAGAATTCATCAACAAAATGATAGAATTTGTGAAGTTGAGGCAGAACTGGCTCGTTTGAAAGCGGAGAGGGAGCAGTTGGTCATGGCTCGAGACCAACAACTGACGCAGAGTTCTATTCTGTAGGAGCAAATCTTCAGTGCTGAAGCTGTCATTAAAACCCTTGACGAAGCCAAGGATAAGATGATAATTTCTTTCACTGAATTCTCCCACATTTGTACTCCAGAAGCTCGACGTAATCTAGCTGCTGCAACTGTGATGAACTCCCGCGAGAAGCGTCTAACAGAGCTGCAAAAAATGCTTGAAGACATATCTGCTCCACCTTAGGCATTTTTGTACTTAATACAGAATTTTGTATTCTTCTGTTTTTTTTCCATTCTGTAATATTTCCAAGAAATGAATGAAATATTTGTTTTGTGACCCTATCATTTATTTTGAAGTTTAAACAATAGGTATGAGATAGAAAATACTTATCAGAGGTAATATGGACATGATAAGTCTTCTAAACTCAATAAATTATATCTATCAGAGGTAATGTGGACATGATAGATAATGAATCTTGTTTTCTTTTTAGAGTGTACAATACTATCAGAGGTAATATGAACGTGATAGATTATAACAACTCAAAGAAAAATAGATTAAAATCTATTCAGAGGTTATATGGACATGATAGATAATGAAAAGAAGTAGACTTAATATTTATTCAGAGGTCACAAGAACATGATAAACAGGAAAAGAAGCAGAAATATTTATTCAGAGGTCATATGAACATGATAGATAAATCAGCTGGTAAGACAGAAGATCAAAATTCAGATAATCAGCTTAACCAAACATTGGTAGCTGGGAAATAAAAAAGAAATTCAGACATAGTATTTCCTCAAGAATTTACCATTAATTGGCATCATAAGCAAATCTCCATTAGATTTAGACAACCTATAGGCACCATTGGAGAATACTGTCTCGACCACATAAGGACCCTCCCATTTAGCTTGGAATTTTCCTTTGCTCTTATGAGTCATCACCATCGGTCTTCGGACAGCCAAAACTAGCTCACCGACTTTGAATATTCTCTCTTTAACTTTACGATTGAAAGCTCGAGATATGCGGGCTTGATATAGCTCAATGTGCTGTTGCGCTTGAAGTCGCTTCTCGTCCAATCCTTCAAGTTCTTGGAGTCGTAAGCGATCATTATTCTCTGTAGTTAGCTCATTAGCAATGGCTATTCTGAGAGATGGGATCTGGATTTCCAATAGAAGAACAGCCTCACACCCATAAACCAATGAGAATGGTGTAAAACCAGTAGGCGTTCGGACTGTCGTTCGATAAGCCCATAAACATTCTCCAAGTTTCTCATTCCAATCACGTTTATTAGAAGAGACAAACTTTTTGAGAAGTTTAATAATGGTCTTGTTAAAAGCTTCGGCTAAACCATTAGCAGCTGGATTATATGCCGTAGAAGCCAAATTTTGAATTCGATTCTTATCGCAGAATCGATAAAACGCTTGACTGGCAAATTGTGGTCCATTATCATGGATTATCCTTCGGGGAATCCCGAAACGATAAATGACATGGTGTTTAATGAAGCTAACCACATTTGACGTTTTTTACTTCAACCAGGGGAACTGCTTCCGCCCATTTAGAAAAGTAATCGGTTATAGTCAAGATAAATCGATGTCCTTTGACAGAAGGAGGATTGATCGGACCAATAATATCCATGTCCCAAGCTTTGAAAGGCCAAGAGGCTGCTGTAGGATGTAAGAATTCTGATGGTTGATGAATAAAATCGGCATGAATCTGACATGCTTTACACCGTCTGGCATAATCTACAACGTCTGCTATCATGAAAGGCCAATAATACCCCATCCTTCGAATGCGATCCTGTAATTTTGGACCTGGTTGATGAGCACCGCAGACACCATCATGAGCTTCATGAAGTGTTTGTTTAGCTTCACTCTCAGAGAGACAACGCAGCAAAAGTCCGTCATATGAACGACGATATAACATATGCAAAGATGAATCGTACTAGAATCGAAACGATCGTCTTTTGATTGATGCAGCTTCTTTTGGATCTTCAGGTAAAATTTCATGGACCGCATAATCAATAAATGGACTTCTCCAATCTCTTTGCTGGGGATTTGATTCTATAGTATAACTTTGTTCAATATGCAAATTATTCTTAACACAGAATAGATCTCTATCCAACAAAGTAATGGTGTTTTGCCTCCTAATTGGAATAGCTAAATCTGCAGCTAGACTAGCAAGGGCATCAGCTTCCAGATTTTGAGAACGTGGTACGAATTCAATGAAGAATCCTTTGAATGAAAGGACCAACTCAATTACCACTTGATGATAAGGAATGAGGTCGGGATTTCTGACTTCATATGTCCCTCTGACTTGATTAACAATCAATTGAGAATTCCCATAAGCTTCTAGGAACTCAATGTCCAATTGTTTTGCTACTTGGAGACCAATTAGCAAAGCATTATATTCTGCCACATTGTTGGAGCATAGTTCATTAAGAGAATAAGCACGGTATATGACCATTTTATCAGGAGAGACCAAGACGATGCCTACTCCTGAGACAATATTGCCTTTAGGTCCAACCCGCGATGCTCCATCAAAATATAGTTGCCAAATGTCCTCCCTTAAAGTCATGTTGCAATCCACGACTTCATTTGGAATGTCTTCATACAGCTTAGATCTTTCAGGTATAGGGTGAGCTGCTAAGAAGTCAGCTAATGCTTGACCCTTCACTGATTTCTGAGGTACGTAGACCATATCATAGGGAGTAAGCAACATTGCCCAAGTAGCTAACCTGGAGTTAAGAATACTCGATTTTCTCATCAACACCCGAATGGGATTTATTCTGGAGATGACATGAATAATCTGTCCTGACACATAATGTCTTGTCTTTTGAACAGCAAAAACCAAGACCAAACATTCTTTTTCAACAGGAGTATACCTGTGTTCAGCTCCAACCATCATTCGGCTGAGGTAATAAATTGCCTGTTCATGGCCCTTATCACTTTTCTGTGCAAGAAGAGCACCAAGAGAATGATCTAAGGCTCGAACATATAGCAAAAATGGTCTTCCTACTACTGGAGGTACCAGAACAGGTGGATTTGTAAGGTATTGCTTGATGTCATTGAAGGCTTTCTGACATGCTTCATCCCAAACAAATGATACTCCCTTCTTCAATAGACGAGAGAAAGGTTGACATCTCCCAGATAGGTTAGATATAAATCTCCTGATGTACGCAATGCGACCTTGGAAACCACGGAGTTCTTTCAAGTTACGTGGAGGACGCATTTCAAGAATTGCTTTGATTTTATCAGGATTAACATGGATACTTGGGAAGTAATGACAAATCCCAAAAACTTGCCACTGGAAACCCCTAAGAAAGACTTAGTGGGATTCATTTTTAATTGATGTTGTCGCATCAAATCAAATACTGTCTTCAAGTCTTGAATGTGATCATCTTTTGATCGACTTTTTACAGCAATATCATCTACATAACATTCAACTGTTTTCCGTAGATGTTCTTGAAAGATGTTGCTCATGGCCCGTTGATACGTAGCACCGACATTTTTCAGACCAAATGGCATAACCGTATAACAGTAAACTCCAAGGGGTGTACGGAAAGCGGTATTCCTTTCGTCTCCTGGATGCATCTTAATTTGATTGTATCCTGAAAATTCGTCCATGAAAGACATGCGTTCAAAACCACATGTATTGTCTATCATAACGCGGTTCGAGCGGCGAGGCGGTTCCAACGGCCGCGACGTTGGGCTTAGGGATGGGCGGCGGAGACTCGTGCTGGAGACGGGGCTAGGGCATCTGGCCGGCGGTGGGACTTGTTGGTTGTTGTGGTGTCGATGATGGTGGTGACGAGGGTGGCTCATGTTGGGAGGGGAAGTCGGGGCAGCCCCAGGCGGTGGTATAAAGTCGGGTTAGCACAGGTGGCTGGTTGTGGTCGACGCCAGACAGGGTCGGCTCGAAGGGATGCTCGATGCAGTGGTGGAAGATCAGCTAGGGGATCTTGGAATTAGGGTTCAGGCAAAATTAGGGTTAGGGTTAGGGTTAGGTTTTAGAAAATTGGGATTTAGGGTTTTGAAATTAGGGCTGGGATTTGGGATTGGCGTGTCCTGCGAGACACCGACTATGGGTCGAGTCCGTGTCCGGTATGTGGACATGAGAAAGAAATTGTAGATGTAAAAAGAGAACGAAAAAATAGTGGAAGGAGAAAGATATACACGATGCACGATTGGCTATGGTGTTGGGTGTTGGCTAGAATTGAGAAAAATAAAGGGGAGACTCCCTTTATATAGATGTTGAGTTTCCTAATTAACGTAGGACTAGGATTAGATCAAATCCTTGATCAATCTCAATCGATTAATAGTTTTAAAACAAAATCTAATATATCAAATACCATTTAAAAATAGATTTTATAAATCAAATCTTTTAAAAATAAATGATAGTAACTAAATAATCATACAAGTAATCATAATATCAATTGTACAATAATAGTTAATAGCAAATCAAACGAATCAAAATATATATTTTGAAAAAAATCTCTTTTAAAAATAAATTTGGTAGAACTTTTCCTTTCAAAATATCTATATTAGAATTTAAAAAGAAATTAAAGATTATTTCTAACTAGAAAGTATTTAAAGCTAAAATAAAATTAAAAAATTCAAATTCTGGGAAGAGGGCATCAGATGCTTGTGTTTGCATACTTTCGACCTGTTGTAGCCTTTCTGCTTGATCTTGATCTGTCATATGGACTGCTCTTCTTCGATAGTGGACAATCCTTCTTGATATGCCCTGACTTCTTGCATCCGAAGCATATGGTTTTATCTTCATTGCTCTCGTGGACGTCTTTCTTCCTTCGGTTTGATCTTTCAAACTTTAAGGATTTTCTGAAGTTCTATACTAGCAGGGTTTGCTCATCACCACTGGATGATTCTTCGTCAGAATCATTGTATGCAACTCTTTTTGCTTGTGCTTTGAAGGTGATATATTTTTCTTTGGGAGTTGCTTCTTCAAATTCTTGTAAGTCCAACTCATGGGTCGTCAGCTTGCCCATAAGTGTCTCCAGAGTCATTATGATGAGATCGTTTCCTTCGATGATCGCAGTTGCCTTCGGGTTCCAATTATTGGTTAGAGCCCGTAGCACTTTTCTGATCTTTTTATGATTGTTGTAATCCTTACCAAGAGATTTTAGAAGATTAGTAATGTCAAGGAAACGAGTGAACATCTGTGTAATTGACTCGCCGGGTTTCATCTTAAATGATTCTTATTCCTGTGTTAGTCTACTGATTTTGGATTCCTTCACTTGGGAAGTACCTTCATGAGTTACCTCAAAAAGTCTCCAAATTTTATTAGACGTAGTACAGGTTGAAACACGATTAAAATCCGTCTTGTCAATTGTACAGAATAGTACATTGATGGCTCGTGCATCTAGACTAGCTTTAGTCTTTTCTTCTTTTGTGTATTTGTCGTGTGATTTTTCTACCATATTACCATCAACCAAAATTCTAGCCGGTTTCTTATAACCGTTTATCACTATAGACAAGAGATGAAAGTCAAGAGATTTTAAAAAGAAACTCATCCGTGTTTTCCAATAAGTGTAGTTTGTTCCATCAAATAGTGGAGGTCTATTTGTGGATTGTCCTTTACCGTTGAATATTGATTTTACGGCTGCCATATATACTCTCGTGTGTTATATTAGAATGTAACTTGCTCTGATACCAATTGTAGGACCGTTGAGCACTTCTAGAAGAGGGATGAACAGAGTGTGTACGTGTGCAGCGAAAATAATCACCACTTAAAAATTATTAACAGATATAAGCTATGGCAGATATAAGAGACAGTAAATAAAATGCAGTAAGAGATAGAAGATCAAACTTAGTGAACGCCGCGAGATATACTGGTTTTCCTCTGAGATGACTAATCCAGTCGCGAGTACTCTTGCCCGCTGTTAATCCACTATTTACAAGCTGAATGAGAGTTTGTTGTCTCTTTACAACATCGTGCCTTGGTGACAAGCGCACGACCGCTTCAACAAACTTGAATACGAAAACTAAGAAGTTTTCTGATGACAACCTCTTTACAACTCTTTGAACCAAAGACTCTTAAATCGAATAGAATGTTACTGGCTTTGGCTAAGGGTGGTATAGGCAAGATTTGAAAACTTTAGATCGTTGAAAAACACTTAGGAAGAGAGAGAGGGAGAAGAGTGAATAAGTGATTAGAAATGTGAAAATCCTTCTTTATTTATAGTGTTTTTCCTGATCGAGCTCGGGCAGAGTTCAGGCTGAGTTCGGATGCGAGAATCTCGCAAACGAACTTTGCATGCAGATTTGGAGGGAACAGAATTTTGAAAATCTCTTGACCGAACTCGTTCCGAACTCGGTCAGAGTTCTATCTGAATTCTGTCTAGGCAAAATAGGATTTTTGGGGTCCAAATTGCATAGGGTTTTTGTTTATATAGATATGTAGGATTTGGGTAGGCTATTTGGATTTGTGGACTGAGAAGACCTAAGTCAGTAATATCCCGAACGATCTCGCATTTTATATTTCCTAAACTCAATAAAATAAAAATTACAGAAGAAAATATAAAAAGACTCGATATGGATTCCAGTGCAATTGCTTTTGGATGATAACTCGATTGTTCTTTGTAGACGCAGGATGTAGTACGTTCTTTGATATTGATTTTAGTAACCTGTAATACATGTAGCAGATCGTATATTTTGTGTATCGACTTAAGTTGTCGTTGATTATCAAAATCATGTGTGACCATTTAGACAATGGGCCAACACCCTCTAGGTACATGATAACAGAAAATTTAAATATGTTTGACAAGACCACATGGGAAAGCAAGACAAATCACGTGTAACAGAGAAAACATCCTTGTGAAGAGACTTCTTTTCTTCCCAATAATGTAATTTTAAAACCACACTAACTAGGAAGGCTGATGAGAGGCTTTTCTTCCCAACAATGTAATTTTTAAACCACACTAACTAGGAAGGTTGATGAGAGGAATGGGTATATTTGAGAAGGTATAGGAGTTGCATTTATAATTATCTGTTGATAGAGAACCATTCCACATGGTATGGACATTGCTCTTAGTGGTTAATTCAGGGTTGAATCGTGATACATTAGCATTCTTCTAACCTAATTTTAATTTTTATTAAGTTGTCTCTTTGTTTTGGTTTTTAGATACTTTTTAGGTAAGCGGAATACATGTTTTTACCTTTTAGCTGAATATGATGATACATTTCTTCTAACCAATTGTTAACTTGTAGTTGTATTTCCCTTTGTTTTGGTCATAGAATTACTTATTTAGGTGAGCACATAATGCGTACTGTTATAGCCCTTGTAAGAGTCATGAGAGAATATTTGAAAGTTTGATGCCCACTGGATTGAGAAGTGCACTTCTTTAGGTGGGTTGAAAAAGAAAGTATAAAGACTTGAGTTTACCTCGCTATAAGTCCTCAAAAGATGGAATTTTGTCGACTCTAGACATTGTTTGCTAAGAAGGAAGGCTGCATTCTATCCCTGTAGTTAAGACACGGCTTGAAGTTAATGGTTAGTTTAGCTGAACGCGGCAATAAATTTTATAACCTACCCTTAGGTTATCCTTCTGTTCCGTCTTTATTTCAGTCTTAGAACTTTGCTTCTTTAGGGGGCTGTTTGGTTGGCTATAAATGCAGCTGCTGCAACAAATGCTGCAGCATTTACATCAATTTCAGTATTTGTGTTCGTTTCGTTGTAAATGATGTAACTTGGTGCACTAAATGCTACTTACCTCAACTAGCGCAACACTTGTTGCATCCAAAATGGCTGCAACACCACTTACTGCAGCCTTAGTTGCATAGGATTTCCAACTATAGGCAACCAAACAGCCCCTACGTGTGAACATGACCGGTAAGGTTCTTCCTCCCCACTCTGTGAACATTTGTTACTATCTTCAGAGTTACCCTCACATCCAATCGATGCGTTGCTTTAGTGGCAGCGGCATCTTTTTCGGCTTATGATTTGGATTTAGATGTGGGTTGGTGGTTAGTATGCGACCATAATGAAACTGTCTTTTTCTTTTTAGTATTTGGATATGATTTCTCTTGGCTTCACCGGGAGGCTCGCGAAGTTTGTTACGTCAACTCCAAAAGGATAAGCTACATTGGGATCGAGAAAGTGCGGTCAATAAGGTAGGACAAAAGACCGAATCATCCAACGTAAGTTTTTAGTGCTGGTTATCCAGTTGCAGAAGCGACCCGCGTTCGCCTCTCTCGTCGATGGCAGTAATGTAGTCTTTTTATTTTACCAATTGCTTGGTCCATAAGGAGCACTTTAAAATCTGAACATTTTTGCAAAAGATATACATCTCTCTAACGCTGTAAAAGTTTACTTTGATATGTTTATGGCTGCTATCAATTTTTATGGTAACTATCGCTTGAAAACTTTTACTCAGTTGCTGTATTTACTCAATATTTCAATGTAGTTATATGCTTATTTTCAATGCAATTCCACTGTGCATAGTCGTGATCTTCTATTAATTAGCAGTTCAAAACCACATAATTTGTCCTTGTGTTTATTCAATGGCAGGATTGGAACCCTGGAAGCTTCTCGTTGTTTCAACTGTGTATCTTACAGTCATGCACTAAAGGAATGCTCGAAGCCTCGTGATAATGTGGCAATCAACAATGCTCGTAAACAACACACCTCAAAAAGGAATCAAACTCCTGGTTCTCGTTGTTTTGTCCGATACTATCAGAAAGTTCAAGGGAAGTTCGATGATTTGAAAGCAGGAGCTCTTGGGCCTGAAACAAGAGAATGCTTGGGTATTGGGGTAATCAACACTATGTTGAATCATATTATTTTCTTTTCACGTATTTCCGTGACTACGTGTTACTGTTACTGTTGCCCCTTAGTGTTTAGCATTGTTTAGGAGGATCATGATGTTATAGATGTATATCTTTATCTCCTGCTATCTTTCTATTGCTTAGAAACCATCTAATTTTTTGTTTACATAAATGCTTACCTTTGAATATCTGCTCCTCAAATTGCATATATTATTAGTTTATTGTGGATATATAGAATCTCAAGTTGATATCAATTTCTTTACGTTGTATTATGGGTCACATGTGCTCCCTCGTAAAGTTACCATTTTGTTAGGAAGTAGGAACCATCCCTAACTTTGTGTTTTCAGTAGTTTGTTCCTGCCACTAGTCAAATGGTCAACTCTGTTGACTTATTCCGCCTAATTTGTTTCAACCATTTACTTTTCTCATTTCCACTTCCTTTCAAGCTAGCCAAAACCTAAATCTAACCAAAAATTTAGGAGGGAACGTTTTGGGTGGCTTTTGGGTTGGGAGATAATATGTTTGTGCTTGGGTTTGGTTAACGTTTGGGAGCCGAAAGAACAGTGGAAGAGAAAAAAAAATAATGGAAGTGGAGAAGAAAGAAAAGGTTTGAGAGTTTCAGTTTGGGGTTTGTGTTCGAGTTCAGGTTAGGCTGTTAGCAGTTTGGTTTGGGAGTAAAAAGAGAAGATAGGAGCACTTAAAGATTGAGAGGAAGTGGTTGGGGAAAGAAGGGAGGAAGGTTAGGGGGCTTTGGATTATGGTTTAGGTTAGGGTTTGAAGAAGAGAGAATGAAAAAAATGGGGGATGGTGTGATTTAGTTTTGGTGAATTATGATTTGAAGGGGAGCGGAGTTTAAGTTGTTAACAAACTGTAATGGTAGTCGGCTGAACTGGTTGCTAGCAGCATGGGAGAAGGAATGAAAGTATGATGTTAGCGCGATATATTATTGAGGGTTTTTATGCAGGTAACGCATTTTCTTGTACAATCCTTGTTTTTCCACACATTTGGTTCAAGTTCGGACACTTATATGTGGGGTTAATCACTGAATCTTCACGTTTCCCACTATATAACTATAATTAGTCTCAGCTTATTTTTCTTTTACTTGCCCCTCCTGTTGTTGGTCAGGCAATGACCAAAATGTACTCATTTTGAGCACATATTGTGTCCTTACCCTACAAATTAGTATGGGGATTTGAAGCCAATTTAGAATAATTTGTAGATGATTGTGATGGTAAATGCATGTGGAGCATTGACTGTTTAAGGAAAATGCTCCACTTCAAACCTGTTTTGATTGGAAAAGGCTAGTGCAATAACATGTACAGATAGTGTGTTCTGTAATTCCCAAAATCTGGACATGAGGCCGTGCGTATATGTTGGTGAAAAAAATGCACGAGTTACCTACACTTAGAAGGTTAATTTTATGTTTGTATATGGACGAAACTGAAAAACAAAATGAACTAAACCATTAATAGTATGATTTATTACCAAAAATGTGGACAAATAAGTTGTATAAATTATTTTTCACAGATAAGCTAAACAGGTTTCCTGCGGATTGATGCACTTGTTCGTTTAGACATTAAAGGAAAAATATTCTTTGCTAGGTGAATTGTTGGACAATATTTGGTGTCTAGAATGACATTGAAAACTTTTGATCAATAGTTTTGTTACATTTCACTTTCTTGATATCATTAAAATATTATGTGACTTAATAATTTCAAATATCTGAATGATCTCGACTTTGGTTGAACATAATTAGGGCAATAGTTATACAGAAATTGAAATATGATAGTAAATTTCCTGTACTAATTCTATTTGAGAACCTTTGAAAAAGAATCCTCTTCTTTTTTGAATGTACTTCAAAATTAGAGAACCTTTCAAAAAGAGTTCTCCGTGCTCGTTTGATGAACTTCAAACATTGAATCTATTCTGCTTCGGAAATTAAACACTCGGAAATAGACGAGCATACTCCAACTTTAAAAATGGAATTATTATTATTTTCTGATTTCTGGTTCTTAGATCTGAAGATTGGTGCTATATATGTTTTTGTAGCTTCCACAGTATTCCCCAATAATATGAAAATTATACTCCTACAGGAACATGATCCTCCTCCTTGGCTACACAGAATGCGCCAATTAGGATACCCACCTGGATATCTAGGTAAAATATGTTTGATTTTAGCTTATTTTCTTCCTGTACTTTTCATTTCTATGATCTTCAGCTGTGTTCATTTGTCTCACAATCCTTGTGAAGTTTCTGGCAAGTCCGTTGCTGTTGCGCTCTTTTGTTTTATTAAAAGGCACAACTTCCGGCCTGCACTAAATTTTTGTTTAACATCCAGTTGGGCCTAATGTATGGTTGGAGTGATAAGCTTATCTGGCGTAAAAAATGATATCCTTTGTGATGTCAACTTGACATACTGAAAAGTTGATGTTAAATAAGTATTCAATTTTTGTACAGGTATAATCCAATTTTTTGCAGTAAATAGTATGAGTTTATAACCCTACAGTAAAAATGTGTTTACAACTACAGTATATAGAACATGCGGCATTTCTTAGGACAGCTTAGTTTTTCTTTTCAGAAACACTGGTTTGTAGCTTGTTTAGTGATTAGAAGTTCTGAAAGTAAAATTTCTCAATAGTCGGTGAGCGAATGATCATCCTTGGAGACGTGTAACCCATCCAGTGGTGTTGTGACCAATATCTCTTGCATATGATAAATTTCTTGCAGATGAGGTTGAAGATGAAGACGAGCCTTCTGGAATCACGATATTTGGTGACGAGGAGACCAAAACTGAGTACGAGGATGGAGAGCTCCCAGAGAAGGGCGAGGCAGTCCGACCTGAGAAGATGACTGTGGAGTTCCCGGGGATCAATGCCCCCATCCCTGAGAATGCTGACCGTCATCGCTGGGCCCAAGCTTCTGCCCCCTCTGGCTCGTTCAGGAATCGCTCCCACCACAGGCCAAACCCCTTGACAGATACCCACAAAGCGCAATATCCTGAGCACCAGAGGAATGATGGTCCAACCGGCACAGAATATGGATCAGGTTCTGGTCCAGGTTACCGCCTGTCAGATCACCACCGGGGGCACTACCCGGAGCACCAGAGGAATGATGGATCGGGTTCAAGTTACCGTTCTTCAGACTCGCACGTAGATCATTACCTGAGCCATCCGAGGACTGTTGCCCCACCTGGGACGGAACATGGACCAGGTTCCAGTTCAATTTACTCACCTAGGTATAATAACCATTATGATCACAACAGTCCTTCACCAATCATATCTAGGAGTCCAAATTTGGGCAGGTCACTTTCTGATCGAGGGTGGCGAAGCTCAATCGGGTACGAAGGCTTGCCTCTGGTCCATAGCCCTCACACCCCGCACCCCAGTGTGGCTCGGCAGTCCCCTTCTCATCGATATCACAGCCCATCGGCTAGCCTGGATCATTGGACACAATAATCCTTACAGTGCGAGTCCCGATGTGTCTTCACTGCAGCAGGCAGGAAGAGAGAGGCATGACCAGCAGCAGAACCACCGACGACATTATAGGAATTGAGTTTGAAGAATTGTCTTTAGTCAGTTACGTACTTAAACATGTTAAAAATATGCAAGCTGTATAAGAAGGGTTGTGCTCTAGAGGATTTTGCTGCTGTGACATTTGAAAGAGTTTGAAACAGCAGACCTAACTATTTTCAGAAACTTTGTAGTTGGCTAATTATGTCTATGAAGAGGTAGAAGGATCAGACTGATGTTACTTTAGCTGAACATTGATTTGCATTTGTTGTTTTCTTGACCAGATTGTAGTGGAGCTTTTGTTACTCATTTGTGTATGATGACAATTGCAGTCTGTAAACATTCTTGTACTGTACCTTTATTAAATTTTAATGTTATCTCACCAATTTGTACTTATTTATACCTTATATTTGTTTGTTGTGCCAGAGATGAAGAGTGTACACAGCCAGATTTAGCAATGTTTAATTATACAAGCGGCTTGTTTTTGTTTGCTATGACATGCAAATTGACTAAATATGATGCAACATCTTTTTTTTCTTCTATAGCTTGCAATTTTATTTATATTGGATCCTAAAGAGAGACTATTGGTGGGGAGTTCATATGTTTGGAAAAGGCTATTTTGTTCGCCCGTGGGGCTGGCCCGTGCCCACGTGGCAGGCATGGGCCCACCCATGTGGGGGAGCCAATGGGTGTCTGCCACGTGGGGACGGGCCAGCCCTCCGGGCGGTTAAAATAGCAGCTCTCCATATGTTTTTGGTGACGACTGAGAAGTATGTTTTGATGGTCTGTGGACACAAGTTTTTCGTAACATAGTAAGAGTTTGAGGTTCGTAGAAAGTAAATCAGTTCGACTACAGAAATACAAATAAGAATTCAAAATAATTTGTAATATGGATACAACACATGGATTTTACTAACACTAGTAAATGAACCTTCGTTGCACATAAAAAATATATTATCTAATTATAACCAAAGACCTCTTCTAACTCATGCGGTTAAGGTGGGAGGTATTTCTTGGTTGGTTGAGTATGATTTTTCATGTTGTAATATAAAAAATTAAAAAAAATCATCAACTTTTTTTAATACATAATTTAGATTTTTTTAAAATTAATGAGTGATAATATATATATATACGAGTTAGACGGCTCACTTTTGAGCCGTTTTTAAGCCTCATTATAATTGTACAGATTAAAAGTGTACACATTTTTCTTTAGTACCTAGAAAAAAAAAAATCAAGAGTAATTCAACGGTTGTTAATGTCCGGCTTTTAAAAACTAAGAACTCCTGAGTTCCTCTACGATTTTTGTATCTTAATGGACTTATATGTTGCAGGCAGGAGACATTGAGAAGGTTTATAGGAAGTCTGTTTTTACTTTTACTTTAACATGCTGTTAAATAATATTTTGATTATTCCCCAACCTATTGTCTTACATTAACGTAATTAACATAGCCTTGACAAAACTTATAGTATTAAGGGACATTTGGTACGCAAAAATTCTATATTTCCGGAAATCAATTTTCTGAAAAATTATATGATCATGTTTGGTGAATATATACATATTCCTAGGAAAAAAAAATGTAAAACGATTTTAAAAACACTGAAAAAAAAAAAACAAAATGAAAATATATGGAATAAATCGAAAAAAGTACAAAATAAAAATTGAGAAAAGATTAAAAAGGAAAAGAACTTTAAAAAATCAAAAAAAGTGAAGAAAGATTAAAAAGTAATAAAACAAACAAAAATTCTTAAAAAAAGAATAAAAGAATAAAAAAGGTTTCTTGAAACAAAAATTATCCGGGAAAAAATATTATTCACTTATTCTTAAGAGATACGATTCTCATATTTTGTAGGCAAAATTGTAGCCCTTTCGGAAATAATTTTTTATAACATAAACCAAATATAGGAATAAGTTCTGCACCTTAAATTTGCGAAAAAAAATATTGCGTACCAAATGCGCCTTAATAAATAAATATTAATAAAGTATTTAATTGATTAAGGTATATGATACGTTCTAGAAACCTTAGCTAGAAAGTACATCCACTAGACCCTCTTTTTTTCCATACCTCAACTGGGAAGAATAGCATCAAAGCATTTCTCTTGGATTCTTCTATGAAGAAATTAAAATCATAGATAAGTCTTGATAACCACACCATCGAGCATAAAAAGAATATATAAAAAAACATTTAATAAGTGACAATGAGTTTTACTTTAAATTTTGACCTTTTTTTTTTTAATTTCACGCACACACAGACACGGTTGGGGGACTCAAACCTTGCCGGCCCCTCCGGATGTCCACTCCAGTACCACTAGGCTCATGGCCAGACTTTATATGAGGCACATGAGACGATCGTCTCAGGCCCAAAATTTTAGAGGGCACCAATAATATATATACTAGTTAATGGATGTAAGTCCAATTCTAAACAAAGGCCCATCAAACTCATTCTAATCATCTTAGCCATCGTATAGTTTTTTTTATAGGATATCTAAACGCAAGGCCAGCTCTAAGTTCATAGAGCCCTAGACAAAATTTCAAAATGGAGCCCATGTATAATTCAAAAATATAAAAACTGAAATAAAAGTAAATTAAAAAAAAATTACAACCAAGATTTTTTTTCTTTCCGAAAGCACTACAACAGCGAATTGAACCTAAGGCTTCTAATGTGCAAGTCTAACATAATAACACTACAACACAATTGTTTTGTATCAAAAGAGGGTCACGGTACATACTAGTTCTATTTTAAATACAAGATTATATATATATATATATATATATATATATATATATATATATATATAAAAAAAAAAAAAAAAAAAAAAATATATATATATATATATATATATATATATATATATATATATATATGTGTGTGTGTGTGTGTGTGTGTGTGTGTGTGTGGAAGGGATCAGGTGACACATAACATTTGACATCTAAAAAACACGCAATCTCAGTCATACATCAATAGAAATTAACGGTTCAGATCTATATAGAATATGAGTCTCTATTAAATAGTGGATTGTATTAATAAGTGGGATGTGCAATTAATGTGTTGTGATTGTTGGAAAATGAAACTAGCATCCATAATTATAGTTAGTTGTCACATGAGACAAATCTGAACCATTAATTTCTACTGATGTATGGCTGAGATTGCGTGTTTCTTTAGATGTCAAATGTTATGTGTCAACCGATCCCTTCCATGGGGCCCTCATACTCTTTGGGCTTGGGCGGTTACCCTGGTTGCCTGGACCAGGCCGCTCCTGTCTAAACGTCATATATTAGAATACCAAGAGACAAATCGGTTAGTCAAGATAAAGAAATTCGCTATAACAGTCTGACGTTCTCAATCTCCTCTACACTTTCTTTGTTGTCAATCCCTTTTGCGTGTGTATTTCTTGGTCCTCTAGGTGGTAATTGAATAAGAGAATAAGTTACAATTTTTTATTTTCCTTTTATTATTATCTATGAAACTACCCCCAAACATTGTTAGCTTTTTATTTATTTATTGCCTAGTATATTAATTTTATTTTTGGTTTGGAACATCTTCACTTTTATTAGAATTTTATTATGACATATTATTTTGGATATTATATTATATTGTATTTAATTTATTATTTTATTTTCTAAGTTTTGTTTTATTTTCTTCTTTTTCTAAGTTTTGTGTTGATAATACTATTGTATTATCGTCCATGAAAAAATAATCTTTATGAACATTAGTCTTTGAGGGCACCATTTTTAGAGTTTGTCTCATGGTCTCAAAATCTAAAGTCCGGCACTGACTAGGCTAGTGAGTTTTACTTTCAATTTGACGGTAGAAACTCAAATAAGAACTCCAAATAATAACGTGTAATATGGACGTGACATATAGATTTTAGTAACATTAAAATTGTACTGATTTTACTCTTTAGTCCCTGGAGGGAAAAACAAATCAAGGGATCAAATGCATATAATCCAACGGTTGTTCATGGCCGAGTTTTAAAAATCATGAGGTTCCTCTAGGTATTTTGTTTTACTTTGATACCAAGATATTTATAAATATAGGAGACGGTGATAATTATGCTCAAATGATTCTTCGTACCTTTGTTTCACATATATCTTTATAGATGCTCAATAATTTCCAATATTTAGAAGATAATATCCCATGTCCGATATTCTCTTCTTAAAATTGTGTAAGAATCAATTGGACATCAAATGACAAAATCTGCATCTAATTCTCATCACATTGATTTTTCGTAGGTTCCACTCTAAACTTGCCCACAACAAAACAATCAAGATCACTTTTGCTTTTGAATCAGATTCCATTGTGTTTGCTCTATAAATAGCAAGATATCAAGCCATCACAACTAACCATCAACAATATGTAGTTAAAACTAAACCAAGAAGAATGGCATCCTTGAAAGCCGTGAAGGAGCCGGTCAAGGCCGGTGAGGGTGCACCCAAGGCCCAGGCCTCGGCTTCGAAGCCGGCCCCCAAGAAGGCGGCCGAGCCGAAGCCGAAGCCCAGCCCAAGAAGGTGCCCGTAAAAGTAAGTTAAACCAGATTGATTTTGTACCAGTCATGTAGAGTAATCTTGATAAATTTATAGATATGCACAGTAATGTCATGTCTTCCAGGTCTATGGATTTAGTGTTTAAGAGGATTGGTTTTGCCATCCTTATTTCGGCTACAAATGCATTTCTGTACTCGTTTCCACCAATCTACGCCACTTTTTACCATATTTCGATTAGAATAATGCATCATTGTACTCTCGTTCTATACCATATTTCAGTTAGAAATACCCCCAAGAAGACGACCGACACGAAGCCGAAGCCCCAGCCCAAGAAGAAGGTGTCCGTAAAAGTAAGTTAAACTAGATTGATTGTGTACCAGTCATGTAGAGTGTATCTTAATAAACAAGGTAAAAACAAAATTTACGAGTACCGCACTGTTCACCATTCTACGAGCATTTTACACCTTATTTCGATTAGAAATTATATTTTTGTACTTGTTTTCATCAATCTACGCAATTTTTTACCATATTTCGATTAGAATCAAGCATCATTGTAGCAGGGCCATCTCAAGCCATTTGGAGGCCCTAGACAAGAGTCCAAAGATGGGACCATTTCTTGAAAATTTAAACATAATTAAATTATATAATTTTATTATATTGATTTATATGCAAATCCTCATCCTTGATTCGGATTTGGGACCAGTTGATATCTCTATAAACGTTACATAGGCAGATTTAAAATATACTTTTTCATTAATAATTTTTAAATTTTGAATAAGAAGCAGTTGTACATATTTATTTGTTTTAATTATGTAGTAGATGAATATGAAAAGACCAAATCTTTTCCTGAAAGAGGAGACTGAGAGGCGACAATGGTTATTTTTCCAAATTTTGATAGATTTAATTGCATGTAATTTTTTTATACAAATAGATAAGCGGTTGTTTCCTTTTTCAGCAGAACTTTTCTTACAAAAATGCATATATATATATATATATATATATATATATATATATATATATATATATATATATATATATATATATATATATATATATATTTTATATATATATATATATGGGTAAAGTGCAAAAAACCCCTCGTTAAATATGTGTCTTTTGCACTAAAAGACATTTTAGAATTTTTTGTCAGTTTACCCCTCCTTAGGTTATATATCCGCTCGATTAGGCCCTCCAGCCAAATTTTAAAAAATTTATACCAAAAATACCCCTACCCCCCTCCGGCGGCGCCGGCGAGCCCCCAACCCCTCCCCTAATCGCCGGCGATCCCCCAGCCCCCCCGACCCCCCCCCCCCCGCCGGCGATCCCCCAGCCCCCCCGATCCCCCCCTCGCCGGCGAGCCCCCAGCCCCACCCTCCTCGCCGGCAAGCGCTCCCCCAACCCACCCCCCCACCTCCTCCCTCGCCGGCCTCGACCCCCCCCCCCTCCTCCTCCTTCGCCGGCCCCGACCCCCCCGCTCCCTCGTCGGCCCCGACCCCCGGCTCCCTCGCCGGCCCCGACCCCCCTGCTCCTCCTTGCCGGCGAGCGACCCCCCGACCCCGCCCGCCCACCCCCCCCCCCCCCCCCGGCCCGACCCCCCCCCCCCCCTCCGCCTCCGTCGCCGGCGAACACAGCCGAAGAAGGAGGGGGGGGAGGGAGGGAGGGATAAAATTGTCATTTGGGGGGCAAAATGAGCATATTTCATACTTTTGGGTATTTTAAGAGCATGGGGTCTTTTAGTGCAAAAGACACATATTTAACGAGAGGTCTTAATTAGAAGAATTTCAAGATGATGATAATTATACAACAATCCGAAATTCCAGCTCGCGAAAATGGAGATCTAATGATTGGGGAAAATAACATTATTGAACAATACATAACCTCAAACTGGTATTAACCTGAAATGTCTGTCCAGAAGATTTGATGCTTTACTGAATAGAAGATTCTTGAACAATAGACCTTGTACTATTAGACTTGAGGAATTAATTGAACTACATGGTGTTAGTTTAACAGTAAGATACTCCCCTGCAATCATAACTTACAAGCAAAAAGGTGATACCTGTAGGTAAATATGTGATCAAGAAACTGTCAAAAAAAAAATCAAGAAACTGAGCCAGACCTCTGGAGGTTTTCTTCTTGTAGATCCACAGACCTCTGGATGTTGGATGATTGTGGTTTTGTCATGCTTGCAGTCTTTTCTTTTTTCTCTAACAAGTCCGCTATGATTTTCATGTCCATGTCTTAGTTTCCTTCAAGATCAACATCTTGAACTTTGAACATACATGCCCCAGTAAATATCTACTTAGGGTCTGCTTGGTAACGGTGTTTTCGCCGGTTCTAGGGTGCTTTTGAAATGACCGTTTATGAAAACCTCTGCTTGTTAATTTTTTTGAAGCACCGGTTTTGGTTGGCTCAAAAACCCCCAAAACCGGTGTAATATAATTTTGGGTGGCTTTATAAACAACCCAGATCGGTGGATTTTAAGAGATTTTGTTATTTTATTCTATTTATACCCTCACCAAAAATATATAATTATAATTACTAATACCTTTCCCTATTTGATTTCATTAGTGTAAAAACTTTCAGAACCGCTTGTTAGTGAAGTACCAACTATGGATTGGACTGGTTTAAAAACCACCCAAAACCGGACCCCCCATAACCGTTCATAACCGGTACTCTAAAAACATCCCATAATCGCTACTCCTACAATTGCCAAGTAGACCCTTAAGTTTTTGGGAGATACAGGTCTAGTCAGTTTAGTAGTTGAAACCATTCATCTTGTTTCTTTGTAGGGAAACTTCTCAATCCAGATGGTCTTCTAGTTTGCTACTCCACTGATATATATATGAAGTAAAACTGTTAGTGATCTCCAAATGACTTTCAGTTAGTGCACGAGCGTTACCTTCCAATTTCAGGGAAGCTCCATATCTACTGTCAATTTTGGGGAACCTATAGATGTTGGGAGGAGAAATGATGGCGGATCCTCAAAACAATGGATAACAGTACTTTAAAGATATGATTCCCTTTAGTTGAGATTAAAGCTACGTAGTTATGTAGGCTTTTTGTTTCTTTCCATGTTGGCTTTCTCTAAACTTCCGATTTTTTTTTTATTAGAAAATTCATGAAATCTAAGAAAAAGCAAACTATACTTTTTTCCTTTCTAGTTCTTGGGAAACTTTTTTAACACAGGACATTTTATCTATAATTTATTAATGCTACCAAAAAGGCTATAAAGGAAAAGATTTTGTATGCTAGCCTATCAATAAGAAAATAATCTACTTCACTATTATTGGATCCCCTCTTGTAAGTAAAATAATTGTTCATTTTTTTCCTTCTAAAACAAGTATATAGTATTACAAGATCATAATGATAGTTGCAAAATCAAGGATCTTATCACCCCCTCTATTCCTAATGCCAACCCATTGCCATCATGATCATAATCATTTTTTTCTAGCATGCCATTTACATCTCTTTCGATATATAACTTTTCTCCTCCAAGTACTCCTTGCTATCGATGTGTTCCCAAAATTTTGCTTTAGTATATTTATGTAGTTCTACTTATGGTGCATATGTACTAGTTATATTTGTAACATCAACTTCAAGTTAATATTATCCTCTCTCTCTCTCTCTCTCTCTCTCTCTCTCTCTCTCTCTCTCTCTCTTGTGGTGCATATGTACTAGTTATATTTGTAACATCACTTCAAGTTAATATTATCCTCTCTCTCTCTCTCTCTCTCTCTCTCTCTCTCTCTCTCTCTCTCTCTCTCTCTCTATATATATATATATATATATATATATATATCTCTTATTATTATTGCATCTACAATGGTATTTATTAATAATTTATCCATAAGTATCCCTATGCCATTTATATGTATGTTGTCTCCCATATATCAAAGCCTATTGGTATTCTCAATTTCTCTTGATTCGTCTCTTACCCATTTAGTTTCTTTTAGACAAGTTATACAAATTTTGCTCGCACCACTGTATTCACTAACGTCATTCTTCATCATCATATTTTCCTTATATGTTCAAGTAGCTAATGTAATCTTGCCCTCATCACCAACCCCTTACCTTGTTGCTTCTTATTACTCTATAACCCCAAATCTATCACCTTAGGAGTAGCATTTGGAATGTCTAGTCCACGGCAAGTCGAGGAAGGTTCCCGCTTGGGTTCTTGATATGGCACGGGCCGTATCTTCAGCTATCGCTCGGGATCGTGTCTTCCTTTTGTTTGCAATATATAACTAAAAGGTGCCATTAGTGCGATTCCTGAATAGGAAATCTTCGTTACTTGACATGAAATGAACTAGTTTTTACGATATATGAATATCACCCAATTATTCGTCTAGCTTCTTTCGTTGAACGACTTGATTCTACTGTTCGGCAACAAGCATCATTATTGAAAAGCCAGAGGAGAATAATGGAAGGTTTTTGTTAAAGGCACATCACAATTTGATCAGGGCTAGCCAAGTTTTAACTTTCATTTATTTACAAGTTTGCCACTGAAAAATTTACTCGGGGCTATCCAAGTCTTAGGTATAAAAGACAACTCTTTTATTTTTTTTTTCTTCTCTCTCTCTTTTTCTTCTTCACAAGAAGAAAGAAGAAAGAAGAACACGGGAGAAAGAAGAAGAAGAACAAGAAAGAAAACAAGAAAAATTTCTCATTCTAATTTCTCATTTCCCTAGTTTATTTTTTCTGCTCTCTTCTAATTTCTCCTTTTTTTTCTCCAAACCCTATTTTATGGATGAAACATAGTTGTAGAAAAAATTGGGTTATCAAATCTATTAATCTATTAATCTTAATAACTTATTAATCAATTTTTCTTCATTAGCAGAAAAATTATGGATGAAACCCAAATTCTAGAAGAAATCGATTTGTTGAGCAAGTTTATATCAGGACTGCCACAAATTCTGGCAGTCCAAGAAGTATTTAGGACTGCCAGAAATTGTGGCAGTCATGAAAGAGACTTCTGTACAACAGGACTGCCACAATTTCTGGCAGTCCTAAAAGTATTGAGGACTGCCAGGAATTGTGGCAGTCCTGAAGGGGCCTTGTTATACAACAGGACTGCCACAATTTCTGGCAGTCCTAGAAGTATTGAGTACTGCCAAAAATTGTGGCAGTCCTGAAAGAAACTTGCTGTACAACAAGTACATTTTAGGACTGCTACAAATTCTGGCAGTCCTAAAATCGAAATGGCCGAATGAAAAAAAAATATGTTAAGATTTATTTCCATTTTGATAATATAGTGAAATATACATTTTAGGGTTTATTTTCATGCATTTTTTGTGAGAAAGAATGAAATAAACATGTTAGGGTTTATTTTTATGCATTATTTGTTAGGAATCAAAATGATGAGAATGAAAATTGTGGAGATGATGGAGAAGAAAAGTAGGGCTTAGAGTGGAAAAATGGTGGAGAAGAATATGAGGAAGAAGATGTATAGTTTGAGGAGTGGAAAATGGTGGATAAGAAGAAGAAGGAGGAGGAGAGGAGAAGAGGAGGAGGAGGAAGAAAGGGTTTTTGAAGAGAGAATGGAATTTAGAAATGAGAGTGAAATTTGGGGGGTGGGGGGGGGGGGGGGGGGGGGGGGGGGGGGGCGTAGCCCCAGTAATTTTTTCTCAAATCCTGACTAGCCCTGATCCTGGATAGTCCTGATCAATTGTGATGTGCCCTTAACAAAAACCTAATGGAAGGGTAGTCTCAATGCAACACTTGCAGATTACGACTCATCAATCAACCAATGCTCAATTCTTATTCCATCGGGATGGAAATGGTGCAACACATCACTATTGAGGAACGCCCTAATGTGTTTCTATGCAACATATGTTTTAACAATGATAATATTGTGTACGTGTATGTGGAATATGTGTGTTATTATTTCTACTCTAATATGTTTTAACAAAAAGAATGATTAAATATCTTTTTTATAACATGACAATTGATGAAAATTGTTCTTTTCTATATTTAATCACCAATAAAAAATGTTATATTATACTCCTAAAAATATTTATTTATTCACCAAACATGAAAAATATTATTTTGACTGTTGTTTTATATTTCGTGGAAAATATAAGTACCATATTTTGTATTTTGTGAAAAATATAATACTTTAAATTGTACTGGAGACGTACAATGAAATAACCAGAGTTTCAATTGTTCGTTTACCAACTCATGTAAAGTTACAAGTCTAAGAAAACATTACAAAGTGAACTTAGCTGAAGTGAAAAGGACGACCATTACAAAGTGAGTAAAAATTACATTTTATACGGTTGATCTAAGTATTAACTTATAGGGTTACATGGAGGGATATTTTTGTCAAGAAAAATGAATTAAAGTCGCGTAACTAATGGAAGACTCAGTGCCATATGATGGAATGGGCTATTTTGTTCAAAAAAAAAAACATCAAGGGGGGGTCGTTGAACATCCAAACCAGGAGGGGTTTCCTGTAATTTACCGAAGAAATTAATGAAGATGGACATACAATTAAGGTGGCTACTATTGCAATTAAGTCTGGAAAGTATAATCAATAATATGCTACTGCAGCTACCAAAGCCAAATGGATATGTTAGCCAAGTGTATCCTAAATATGTTGCAGTTTTGCCAATAGCTAGCCATAACATGATATAAACACAGATAAAAGCAACTTTACAAGTACCAATCAGAATTTCTCGCAAACTCGGAACATTTGAAGCACTGCAGATTTTCTTCAAATCCTGGTATTTTCATGCAGGAGCAAATGGGGGCAAACCAGCAGCCAAAATTTAGGAAGAGATGGACTAGGGAAGAAGGAAATATCAAGTCCCATCAACCAAAATTATATGTTACTTGTTTGAGTGATGAAGCTTGCAATAATATTTCGAGTCCACATTGGGCCACTGAAATAAAATTGTAGCCTTGTACAAAATCTGTTGAAGGAATTTATATTTTGCTACAGACTTGCAATACTTCAAAAGGATAATCCAATCACTTCAACTCCTAAAAAAACAGTGCAACTCTCTGTTATGTTAAAAAGAATGAATGCTAATTACTTGGAAGGATATTCTTGAACAATACATAAACGCTCACTAAAAAGAAGAATTTTGGACAATACATGACTGCTAAACTTGAATGGATTGAATTACATGGTGTTCGTTGACCAGTAACAACGGTTTTAACAGAGGATACTCCCTACAACCAGAAGAAGTGGTATCGAAAGTACCTCTATGTATATATGTGATGAAGAGGTCCACATACCGACACTTCAGCAAATATACAGTGCCATTCGGAATGTTCAATTACTGCAGTCCTGTCATGCTTTAGTTCCTTTTCTACAGTATATGGTGTGATATACCAGCTTAACTTCTTTGCCAAAAAAGCAAAGTTGTAGCTTCAGATCCCCTGCATCAAATAAAATAGTGACAAACCTTGTCATGCATCCAGGTATATTTCATCAGTCCATACAGTACTGTATTCAAAATGCCTAACTAGTAACTTCCACAAAAGTATGATTTTGGTGGTTTATTGCCAGTGCCTTCAAGTGGCCACAAATTGGCCAGTTCCCGATAACTAGTTGATTGTGTTTATGGTTTAGATATCAATATATCAAGGCGAATTCTGTTCCACATGTTCTTAGATATTAGATCATGAAAACAGTGTGCTATCTCGATCCCATGCAACGTATATCAAAACACCCCCCAAAAAGAATTCATACAAAATAGTGTGCACTAATATATTTTACATGCCATGCTATAGATCATAAGAAGCGGTATGAAACCTATATCTAGATCATCCTGATGTACCGTAGCAGAAATATACATGTACAAGTACATCATCCCACTTAAAAAGGGTAATCTTGGGCTATGGCCCATCTATATCTAAGATAGCCTGACATGCACACATTATCACTTGAAGTTCCAAGCTAAGGAACATTGAAAGTGGATGTAACTTTAATCAATCTTGACCAATTGAAGAGCAGTGAGAAACTAAAAATTCTGTTTATGAAATTTGATCTAGTCTACCAAAGTTCAAATTATGCAATTTCACACAACTTCAGATCCATAAATGGTGTGCCATTCAAGAAGAATTTAAAAGGTCATCGACAAATACTCTACCAGATTTAATGCACCTAAAAAACCAAAAATAAAAATATAAATGCTCTCTCTTAAGATTTATGATTAAGTGATTACAGAAAGGATAATATCCCATATCAAGTTGACTAGAGCAAATCCACTATAACTTGCACATGTCTTAGTTTCCTTCAAATCAACAGTTCGGACTTTGAGTATACATGCTCCAACGCAAATCTAGTGAAGCTTTCTGGGAGATACAAGCCTAGTCAGTTTAATAGTTAAAATCATTTGGTTTCTTATCTTTATATTATTTTTGATCTAGGCTATTTTGACTTGCATAATTAGGGAAGAAATTTCTCGATCAAGATGGACTTCTAATTTGATCTCTATTGATACATCGTTCAATTGCGCACGATACAATTAAATATTTGGAATAGAAGGCTGCTAGTTATTGAGTAAAAAAACTCAGTGCACAAACATTGCAGTATGGTGCATTTAATGGACCTTAAAAAAGAAGATAAAGTATTCCACCATAATCCTTAAATCTTCCAAAGACTTAAAAAGGCTGTGTTTGTGTGTGTGTGTGTGCGTGCGTGTGTGCGTGTGCGTGTGCGTGTGCGTGTGCGTGTGTGTGAGAGGGAGAGAGAGAGAGAGAGAGAGAGAGAGAGAGAGAGAGAGAGAGAGAGAGAGAGAGGACACGTTATCGTGACCATGTGTGTCGGTTTTCTAGCCTCCAGCTTAGGATTGCCCCATGGGTCACCAATCGGACAGTTCGTGGAGGGCAACGTAGATGAGATGAAGGTGTGTATGAATTGAATGGAGGTCACTGAGAGGAAGAAGGAACTGAGGAGGCAGAGTAGTTTGTGGAGGTCTGTTTGAGACGAGTCATATAGCTCAGCTGATGGCATTTACATCAATTGCTACTCAAATATCGGACTAGAAAACATATAAACGATGATAGTTACTCCAACATATTAATTTTCACTTCTACACATCAACAATTGATCTATGTAACCTGGAAAAGCATCACATGTTTCTGAATCAAAGAACAATAACCAAATTAACAAATGATAAACCTCTCAACATGATAGAGATAGTTCTAACATTATCTTCCATTGCAATATGAGAAATACTCGGGGAAACTTCATATATAGTGTCGATGTTAGGGAAAATATAGATGTTGGCTGGAGAAAATGAGTTGCTGACCCATAAGCAAAGGCTACAGTACTTCAAATGACATTTCTTTTCCTTTATCCTTGAGATAAAACCTATATTTTTACGAAGTCCCTTTCTTTGTTTCCATGTTGGTTTTTTTTTTTTTTTTGGTCTACAATTTACCAAAGCTTCCTAAAGGTTATAAAGGAAAAGACTACCTCTGCTTCCTGCAGAGAAAAAATATAAATGAAGATCAGCACAGTAGCTAGTACATGATAGATCTCTCTGGGCAGAGCCCAAACTCTTTGTGCATGCTCAACCACCACTAAATATTCATCCAGAATAACTCTTGATAGTTGCAGCTGAAAGAGGGAAGATTGCTGCCAAAGAATGACTGAAGCTAAAAACAGGTAGCATCATATATGAAATATGTCATGTCACTAGAAGTATCTATTTGGAAGAAAATTCAGATGGGGTGAGAAAACAAATTCAATGGTTTAAGGGCAGTACTTTTGCAGGCAAAGGTGCAGTTAACTGCACAATATTACAGATGAACATTTCATAGTGAACGGACTTTGAATCAGACGTGAAATAGCGATCAGATTACAAATTATTCATAAATCTGAAAATTGTATACTATCTCTCTCTCTTCAAATCCTTTTCTTTTTCTGAGAGATTAACAAACAACCACCATGGTAATTTTGAGAGATAAATTACCCGGGATGAATCTAGTCATTTGAGTTGATGAGCAACTAACTCCCCCTTTTGTTAATTTTAGATGAAAAAGAAGAATACATATTAATCACGCCATGAAAACATTTTCGCTCTCCCAAAACGAATCAGGTGAACACATGCATGCACGCGCGCACGTGCGTGCGTGCGCACGCACGCGCACACACACACAGACTGTGATTCTGTAAGAAGCTATAATATGGTCTATGTTTATGACATGGAAGAGGATGCCTCTCTGACGAGTGACGACAACGACGACAACAACAACAACAACAACAAAGACTTGTCAGCTACAGTAATCCTTTTTTTTTTCATATTCAGTTTTTAAAGGGTCCTGTCCGCTGCTAAAGTAGCAAGCATCATGGTATTCTTTTATGTTTCACTTCAAATCAAATTAGATTGACCCCTAGCCCTAGGGGTTATCTGTTGAAAGGTATCTTTGAATACATTGTTCTTATTCTATTTGTCAGTTCTATTTCTTCCCATTCATCTCAAAAGTCTCATATCAGCTAAATTCATCTTCAGGGTGTTGTTTCCTATTCCGCCATATTATTGCCACAAAGCAAGTCTGACCCAAGATTCTTCCTAAAAACTTCCCCTTTAACTTCATGGGTCCAAAAAGTGACATGGAATTAAGAAAGCATTCGTCAACTTCAACCTTTTTGCTTTCATAGAAACAATTTCCTCCCCATTGTCCATCATTCTGAAGTATTGATCCCATCAACTCACTCCCCCTTTGGTTAATTTTAGATGAGAAAGAAGAATACATATTAATCACGCCATGAAAATATTTTCGCTCTCCCAAAATGAATAAGGTGAACGCATGCATGCACGCGTGTGTGTGCGCACGCACACACGCACGCACGCACACAAGCTATAATATGGTCTATGTTATAGTAATCCTCTCTTTTTTCATATTCAGTTTTTAAAGGGTCGTGTCAACTGCTAAAGTAGCAAGCATCATGGTATTATTTTATGTTTCACTTCAGATCAAATTAGATTGGCCCCTAGGGGTTATCTGTTGAAGGTACCTTTGAATACATTGTTCTTATTCTATTTGTCAGTTCTATTTCTTCCCATTCATCTCAAAAGTCTCATATCGACTAAATTCATCTTCAGGGTGTTGTTTCCAATTCCGTTATATTATTGCCACAAAGCAAGTCTGACCCAAGATTCGTCCTAAAAACTTTTCCTTTAACTTCATGGGTCCAAAAAGTGACATGGAATTAAGAAAGCATTCGTCAACTTCAACCTTTCTGCTTGCATAGAAACAATTTCCTCCCCATTGTCCATCATCGTCAAGTATTGATCCCATCAACTCACTCCCCCTTTTGTTAATTTTAGATGAAAAAGAAGAATACATATTAATCACGCCAAGAAAACATTTTCGCTCTCCCAAAACGAATAAGGTGAACACATGCATGCACGCACACACACACACACACACACACACACACACACACACACACACACACACACACACTCTCTCTCTCTCTCTGTGATTCTGTGAGAAGCTATAATATGGTCTATGTTACAGTAATCCTCTTTTTTTTCATATTCAGTTTTTAAAGGGTCGTGTCAGCTGCTAAAGTAGCAAGCATCATGGTATTCTTTTATGTTTCACTTCAGATCAAATTAGATTGGCCCCTAGGGGTTTACCTGTTGAAGGTACCTTTGAATACATTGTTCTTATTCTATTTGTCAGTTCTATTTCTTTCCATTCATCTCTAAAGTCTCATGTCAGCTAAATTCATCTTCAGGGTGTTGTTTCCTATTCCGCTATATTATTGCCACAAAGCAAGTCTGACACAAGATTCGTCCTAAAAACTTCCCCTTTAGCTTCATGGGTCCAAAAAGTGACATGGAATTAAGAAAGCATTCGTCAACTTCAACCTTTCTGCTTTCATAGAAACAATTTCCTCCCCATTGTCCATCATGGTGAAGTATTGATCCGATCAACTCACTCCCCCTTTTGTTAATTTTAGATGAAAAAGAAGAATACATATTAATCATGCCATGAAAACATTTTCACTCCCCCAAAACGAATAAGGTGAAAACATGCAAGCACGCGCGTGCGTGCGCACGCATGCACACACACAGACACACACACTGTGATTCTGTGAGAAGCTATAATATGGTCTATGTTATAGTAATCCTCTCTTTTTTCATATTCAATTTTTAAAGGGTCGTGTCAGCTGCTAAAGTAGCAAGCATCATGGTATTCTTTTATGTTTCACTTCAGATCAAATTAGATTGTCCCCTAGGGGTTCTCTGTTGAAGCTACCTTTTTGGATACATTTTCTTATTCTATTTGTCAGTTCTATTTCTTCCCATTCATCTCAAAACTCTCATATCAGCTAAATTCATCTTCGGTGTGTTGTTTCCTATTCTGCCACATATTGCCACAAAGCAAGTCTTGACCCTAGATTTGTCCTAAAAACTTTCCCTTTAACTTCATGGGTCAAAAAAGTGACATGGAATAAAGAAATCATTTGTCAACTTCAACCTTTCTGCTTTCAGAGAAACAATTTCCTCCCCATTGTCCATCATGGTGAAGTATTGATCCCACAAAAAAAAAAAAACAATTACTCTTAGTTATTTGTAACCCTCAACATGAGCTATACACCATTTTCTTTAAAGTTTTCCTATTTTTTGCTTCTCAAATTCTAAATGTAAATCCTCAAGTTACCAAAGCTACACATTCCACATTTGTACTCAAGAACCTCACAACCAGGGCCCCATATATTATGAGGGCCCAAAAAAATTAATTTATATATATAAATATATATATATTTATATATATATATATATATTTTTTTTTATATATATATATTTTATATATATATATATATATATATATATATATATATATATATATATATATATATAATCTTGTATCTAAAATAAAACTAATATGTAACATAATCATTTTTTATCACAAAACAATTGTGGTGTAGTGGTTAGTATGTTATACTTTCCCACTAGAGGTCCTAGGTTCAATTCTTGGTTGTAGCAATTTTTAAATTTATTTTAATTTTAATTTTTTATATTATATATTGGTTACGTAACTATCGTGATGAGGTAAGAGCTCAATTGATCTATCGCCCTTATTTTCATAAGTAGCTAGTAATTGGGGGTACATCTTTATAGAAAAGGATGCCTCGATCACAACCATGACACTAAATAAATTAGACGATGTCAGAAATTAGCTGTCGAAAACGCAAACATGTTACAAATAATTTTGGAAAAAGAACATCATCATGACTCATTATCAAGGTAGCGTTGCTAGGCAATGTCGTTGTATCAAATCCAGATTTCTATAATGCTGAATTATCTATGACGCAATCTTGTGCCTCCTAATTCAGAGTTTCTTCAAGACATAACTTGCAACCAAGATCAACAGTTACGCAATCTAGTTAACTAGAAATTTGCTGCAAAAGAGAAGTAAAAAGGTGCAACATGAACTAATACTAGGAAATTCAGTTGTTATGTATCACCTTGACATTATATCTAGAGTTATCAGAAAGGGCTCATTTTGCGTGCCAACTGTAACACGAATTCAGGAAGAAGGCGACGTGCTGGAGGTGCCACAGCATCTTTAGCAAGTGCAACTTCATCACCGGCATGGATAACTGAGATTACTTTTTCAAGTAACTCATCTTTACCACCTCTGAGAGGATCCTACAAATTCCAGTTGAAACGAGAACTACAATGAGATTCACAATAAACAAACCAAAGGTTAAGGAGTCAAAACTATTTGCTAAAGATTTGTTAATATTCTAATAGAACTAAACGGGAAAAAGTTGAGAAAGATTAATCCTCGGCATGCAATATCTGACTTTTGGACACATATTTCATGGACGCACAAAGGCAGCTATTAACATATAAGGTTAATTAAATGTGATAAATAATTAGATCATAAATAAAGTAACGAATCCAACTTATATCCGAAAACATAGTTGTTAAGGGCGCAAGGGGCAAAGGCTTCCGGGCGCCTTGGCACACAGCACGTGCCTTTTTTAATTAAGGCACACTTTTTGAAAAAAAGGAAAAAAAAAAAGGAAAAAAAAATAATTTATTCTACATTATACATAACAAAATAATCAAACTGAATTAACATAGAACAATATATGCTTGAATCAAAATAAAGGGAAATTTTAGAGTTTCAATAGATGAATTAATTTCCACTTCTAGGATTCAAAAAATTTATCCCCATATGAAAGACATTCATGTCTTTTACTAACAATTTAATACGATTGTGCATATTGTATATATAATAAATTAGGAGATTATATGGTTGTATTTGAAAATAAGTGTTGGAAAGAAATTAAGAGCTTGGGAAGGGCGTACAATTGCGCATACTATATGTACAAAATAGAAGATTATATGATTGTATTAAAAAAAAGGTTGGAAAGAAATTAAAAGTTGAGAAGGGACATCCATTGTAGCTCCACGAAATGGAAGGAGCGTATAAAATTTCTCCTTTTTGAAAGACGTCATCAAAAGTTGTCATTTTTATTTTATGTTTATTTTGAAACCTTGGTTAAATCTTGGAACAAATTTTGCAAGCAAACATGGAAGGTCTCTCTCAAAAACGCTTCTACTAGTCCTTTTTGAAAAGTTACAACAATCTGAAATCAAGCCCAAGGAGATCCTTGCCAAACTTAATCACAGTAAACCTAGACATGGAGAGTAAATAAAAAGATTTTATGAGAATTGGAGTCTACTGACTTTAGAAGTTCTTTGATTTTTTCCATCTCCAGGATTTTCCAATAGTTCTTCAGGGCTTATTCTTGAAATTGATAACATTACTAAGCTTCTATTTGTCCTAATGATTTCTATTTATATGGCAAGAACAAGATATGATTTGATTTCCTCGGGTTTCTTTAGCAAGTGCAACTTCATCACCGGCATGGATAACTGAGATTACTTTTTCAAGTAACTCATCTTTACCACCTCTGAGAGGATCCTACAAATTCCAGTTGAAACGAGAACTACAATGAGATTCACAATAAACAAACCAAAGGTTAAGGAGTCAAAACTATTTGCTAAAGATTTGTTAATATTCTAATAGAACTAAACGGGAAAAAGTTGAGAAAGATTAATCCTCGGCATGCAATATCTGACTTTTGGACACATATTTCATGGACGCACAAAGGCAGCTATTAACATATAAGGTTAATTAAATGTGATAAATAATTAGATCATAAATAAAGTAACGAATCCAACTTATATCCGAAAACATAGTTGTTAAGGGCGCAAGGGGCAAAGGCTTCCGGGCGCCTTGGCACACAGCACGTGCCTTTTTTAATTAAGGCACACTTTTTGAAAAAAAGGAAAAAAAAAAGGAAAAAAAAATAATTTATTCTACATTATACATAACAAAATAATCAAACTGAATTAACATAGAACAATATATGCTTGAATCAAAATAAAGGAAAATTTTAGAGTTTCAATAGATGAATTAATTTCCACTTCTAGGATTCAAAAAATTTATCCCCATATGAAAGACATTCATGTCTTTTACTAACAATTTAATACGATTGTGCATATTGTATATATAATAAATTAGGAGATTATATGGTTGTATTTGAAAATAAGTGTTGGAAAGAAATTAAGAGCTTGGGAAGGGCGTACAATTGCGCATACTATATGTACAAAATAGAAGATTATATGATTGTATTAAAAAAAAGGTTGGAAAGAAATTAAAAGTTGAGAAGGGACATCCATTGTAGCTCCACGAAATGGAAGGAGCGTATAAAATTTCTCCTTTTTGAAAGACGTCATCAAAAGTTGTCATTTTTATTTTATGTTTATTTTGAAACCTTGGTTAAATCTTGGAACAAATTTTGCAAGCAAACATGGAAGGTCTCTCTCAAAAACGCTTCTACTAGTCCTTTTTGAAAAGTTACAACAATCTGAAATCAAGCCCAAGGAGATCCTTGCCAAACTTAATCACAGTAAACCTAGACATGGAGAGTAAATAAAAAGATTTTATGAGAATTGGAGTCTACTGACTTTAGAAGTTCTTTGATTTTTTCCATCTCCAGGATTTTCCAATAGTTCTTCAGGGCTTATTCTTGAAATTGATAACATTACTAAGCTTCTATTTGTCCTAATGATTTCTATTTATATGGCAAGAACAAGATATGATTTGATTTCCTCGGGTTCTGAACATAAGCTTAGAAAAAGATATAACATATATATGACAATTTCGTGTGAAGTTCAGGAGTCGTAATTGTCGTTCAAAATGTAACATTTTTTCGTTGTTGTTCAAGAAGAAATCCCGAGAAATATATTTTTCCCAACTTGTTGCAATACCAAATCATAACAGTTCGAAAGAAATTCAAAAGCAAAAAAATATTAAAAAATGAATAAATCTTTTTAAAAAGGGAAGACAATCAAATGGCGCGTCTTTTCTGCACCTTGCCCCTGTACCCAAATCCTAAAGGCATGCCATATAAGCGCCTATCAAAAATCGCCTCGCTATACGTATTGGAGGCGTTAGATATGGGCCACACCTTGCTCCTAGGCGTGCCTTTGACAACTATGTATGAAAATACACTCAAATGTGAACCTTTTAAAAAAAATAATATCTTGGCATAAGAATCAAGGTTCGCATTATCAAAATTAATTTCAAACTCTTTTATATGTATCGGTGTTGGTTGTCTCAGGAGTTCTAGCAATTTCGGATAGGAATTACGGAGTTCTTGGTTTCAGAAAACAAAAAAATAAAATAAAAAACCTTTAAAATATTTTATACATTTAATTTTATGTATTATTTGTTATTATGTTATATCCTTTAGTTGTGAATGGAATAATAATCGACATTGTTGAATTATTTATCCACAATGAACATTCTTGTTATTTTATTTGCTTTTAGACAAGGTACCCTCATAATAGATAATTTTGAATGAAAAAATATTAAGATGTATGTCGATATAAAATTTATCATTATACTGTAGAAAGTTGATCTTCGACACGATGAAATTATTGTGTCAACATTGTTCCTCATAAATATTTTCCTTATTGTAGTTTTTCTTTGCTAAATTGACCCCTAAAAGATAGCAACGATTCCGGTATCAGCCGGTACTAGTTTCAGTGAGTATCATATCGGACATACCAAAACCGAGACGATACAAGTACAACCGATACGTATCGGTATCGGCCGATACTACGAACCTTGATAAGAATATCAAAATGCTAGAATTACATCTCACAGCTAACCTGATTTAATTTTTGACCTACGGTCCACCATCATGGTTTCATGAAATCTCATGGTCGATTAAGTCTGTGAGATTATTTACAAGTAAATTAATCTTATGAGTTATGAGCTTCCCAATGTGTATGTAAGCAAGTATGTCCTTATCTGCATAAACATGTGTGTACCTGTTTACTTATATACGTCATGTATGTAACTTGTATGCATTAACTTTAATTCTGTGTCAGCGCATCCAGTGCTTTATGCCTTACTTTTCACTGCCAGTCCCAAGCCCAAATTCTTAGGAAGAAAGGTTTTGTTGTTGTTGTAGTTGTTCTTCTTGTAGACATTAAATACTTACAAGGAAAAAAGAACAGCACAATGGATGCTTCAGTCCTTTTGCTGATTGCAAGCTACTTCTTCTAATCTTTATCAGTCGTAGGAATTATATGATAGTAGTGCATGTGCATGCAGTACTGTTAAAGTGTTAATGTGGGATTCAAATCTAAGACAATGACAACTTAGTCATTTCTATTACTCCCTCTTCTAAATTTCTGCAACTGACTAAAGAACTAACCAATGAAAATTGCGTTTGTCTGTGGCATGATTCATAGCTGGAACCATTTTGTCGGACAGTCTTGTGTTTTATTTTTTGTTGTCTATATCTTATTTGCTCAATAAAACATCAGTATGTTGTATGCAGCTTCTGTGCTTCCTACCTGATGCAATTTGATGAGAGACTTTTTTGCTATATATTATCTGCTATCCTAAATATGGATCATAAAACTAGTTTGCTAGTAATTTGTTATTAATGGTAATAACGGATTCATAAATTTGCAGAGATAAATCATTGACAAAGATATGTCATCAATGTCCAAACTGAGTTTTACCTCTTTAACTTCATTACTACAGGAACGAAGTTTGTTTTGCGATCTGCGAATCCTAGAATAAGAAAGTATAGCATCTAATATCTAATATCTAAACGTGAACCCAAAGAGAATAGAACTTAAATGAGAAAGTCTAGATACAGAAACTGTACCTGAAGAAATAAATCTGTATGAGTTTTTCCTTTATAAAGGACTAATTCAACTTGAACACCGGCACTCCGAAGGGCATCAGCGAAGCTTTTGCTGCATAGAGAAGTTAGGTCAGTACCACGTAACAGCCAATATGCAATTTTTGAAACAACCAAAATTCTGCTACACGAAAAGGATAAGATATAAATTCATTGGACAATCGAATTTGGAGTAACTAGATTTTGACATCTTTCACTAATACCCACATAACTACATACAACCTATCATTCATTAGTCCATTATCCTTCTAACCCTCTTACAATTATGCATTGTAATAAGTTTGATGAAATTTTAGACAGCATTAAACAGTGGTGTGATCTAGGTGACTCAAAAATGTCATTTCCAAAACTCATACTGAAATAGAGCTGGTCAAGAAATAAATCTAAACAAGAAAAGTCCAGAAAATAATAACCATATGCAAATGAAAATGGGAATATTTAGAGGGCAAAAGCAATTATTGCTTTCTATAGTTATTATAATTCTCTGCACAAACAATTTTTGTGCAGTGTGCAGAAACAACCTTTTTCAATGGTAATGCCTACTTTAACTTTATTTTTATAAAATAAAATAAAAAGAGGAAGGGATCAAGGAGATCACAGCCAAACTTCAACCTATAGTTTTCATATATCCTCTAGTTATTTATACACAACATCATTCGATATATAGGCAACACGAGAAGGCCAACCTGGTGTTTGATGGTATAGAGGAATCACTAGTCCCATGGAGAAGTATAATACGAGGGAGTAAAGAAACTGCATGTCTATATTTCAAGTCCCGAAGAACAACTTCAGAAGAAAACCGCTTCAATGACTGCTCTCCTTCCATTATGCTGCAAAAAAGAAAAAAAAATGAAAAAAAAAGAAGAAGAAAAAAGAATCCATATATGGTTATATAAACTGAAAAAGATCGAATAGGCAAAAAGGCATCTGAAGGAAGAAGTAATGACTAAATTATCTACCTCTTTACAGCAATTACCATGGAAGTGATCAACCAAGTTAACCATATTGTACCTGTTAAAGGAGTTTTGAATTAAACCTCGACCTCAAAGGGATAAATAAGTCATCTTTTGAATATACATGAAATAGCATTCATAAAGAGAGAAGTGTTAAGTATAGCAACCAAGAATGCTGATTGTGCTATTTTCTCAACATAGTCCTGACTAGGTTATTCCTTTCAAGAAATTTTTGAATCCTTGTCTGTTTTGCACAACAACAATTTGTTCAACCACATAACAGCGTTACTGTCTTCTTGTTCTTCCTGTATTGTACAGGTCATTAAGTGATTGTTTGTGAATCAATATGAAACCTTATATTGATTCACCAAAATTACCTGTCTGAGATAGTTAAAATTCCCTAACCTTTCAGAAAGAATGGTACAATTGATCAAACTTATTCCCAGGGGGTGGATGCAGGAATTTTGATTTGTGGGGGCAAACAAATTTAGTCAGAAGTGGCACACACCGGCATTCTGATCACACCCACCTATTGTTCGTTGCAGATGCAACTAACGCTTTGACGTTGACACGATAACACTGTGGAAGTACTTCGGAATCCACATGGCATGATCACGGTGCAACCACAACAAACAATATTGTAAACACTGTTGTGAGATATGAAAAAATTGTAGTTAACTACGAGTAACAATACTGTTGGCGATAATCTTGAACAAAACACATAAAAATCTTATATAATAGGCGCTGGTCTCAAAGGAAGGAGTCATTGTTGGAGGAGGTTGAAAGGACAAAGAATTGAAGGAGTGGTTAGTTCGAGTGGAGGTGACCATGGAAAGAGGGGATAATTGAGAAGACAAGAAGAATGTTTTAAGAGTAGAAGATGAAGTGAGTAGAAGATGAATTTGACAATATCTAAGGAGGCACAAGACTTAACACATTTACAAAGTATCGCTTGGAAATATAATTTCTATTAGGGACCTATAGGAAATCCTATGCTTTCTAAAATACAGTACAGTCTCAAGCCCCCACGATCTTGGGAGTACATCGGCCCATTCTTATCCTGTCGGTGTTCATCCAAGATTCCAAACTTGAAGCGCACTGAAGGCCTGGTGTAAATTAATAATCAATACTTGAAAGTTGAAACCATATTTCGTGGTATCAACCGATACCGATAAGATATGGACGATACGTATCAGTTTTGGCATGTTCCGATCCGATACCGACCAATACCGACTCGTGGGGTCTCTTGTTTGGTCAATTTGACAAAGAAAAATTGAATGAAGAAGATAGAAGAAATGAAAAAAGTGTCAAAGACAATCATTCAATTGTGCCGTCAAACATTGACAATGTTACAGAATGTCGATAAGATTCCTTATTGATAAATTACTATTTATTTGATTCAATTGAAAAATAAGAAAATAGTCCAAACCAATCATTAATAAATAATAAAATTGAATTATGAAATTCAATACGCATCATCATTTGTCGAAGTTGTATATCTATAAATTCACAACATTCATCCTATTAATATTATTCCACTGAAAATTATTTATCGTGGCATGTCTAAATGCAATTAAATAAACAGTAGTATTTATTTCAAGTGGAACTTATTCCATTTAAAATTAAAAAGAAACAATATCAAATATTTTCTAGCCTTATAAACTACTTTCTACCATTTTTGGCTTTCCAAAACGAAGAACTTAATACTTCGATCCAAAAGAACCAAAATTGTCGATAACGCCGATATTGATACTCATAGGAGGATACGAAACCGATTCGGATATTCCAAACCTTGGTTGGAACCCTAGATCTCTCCTCTATAGGTGACTTCATTGCATAACAACATGAGGCTTGAAATAAAGTGTAGTTCAACTGTTTTGATGCCCCATGTAGTGGTTTTTGGGCCGATAGAAATGAAACATAATTAAGTTCAAAGATATAGTTTGTTACTGTCGATCAATGCATAGTATACAGATTAAATCAATAATTGCAGATAAATTATACCCGCCGGATACACCAAAATATGTTTTTATCTGTGAAATACTCCAAGTAGTGCTTTCTCCTTCTCCACACTCTTTAATTGCCTGATCCACGAGAGCACAAGCAGCAATATGTGCACCAGCTGATTGTCCAACTAAATAGATCCTATATAACAGGATACAGGAAAATAAGAAGAGAGCAAGAGTGAACACATAGTGTTAATGAAACAATAACTACAGCCAATGTGGAGCAAAATTTCAGATATTTTTCTCGCGATAGTTGGTTCATCTGTTTAATATAGTGTTAATGAAACAATAACTACTCCCACCACCCCCGCACCGCCTCCTTCCATGAGCAACCTCCACGCTAGCACCACCATCCCAACCCCCCACAATACCATGGCCGGAACCCCTCTCGAACCTGCCTTTTTATTTTGATTTATGTTTTTTTAAAAATATAAAATGATCTTAAAATACTTCTAAGACTTTTTATTTTAAATTTCAAAGCAGGGGCATAACATCCTTTTCCTCCCTTGAACTAATAGTTTTGTCAGAATTGGACGGCGAGGGTTTTTTTTTTTTTTTTTTTTTTTTGGGGGGGGGGGTGTGGAGTCCGCAAAAAATCTAACGTTAGGGAGAAAACTTGTAAATATGGCATATGCTAGGGGGGGTTCCAGTAATTAACCCGTTAATATATTTGATTGTTTAGGAAAAAGTTAAAGGAGATGTACAAGCATTAAAATTGGAAGTAAAAATAAAAAAACATGAATAGAAAGACCTAGACAAACAAATAGAGTAAACATATGATGAAGGTAATCTAACTGCTGGTAGTCCAGACCCCAGAACTCCAGATGGTACGTCTTTTTACCAAATAAATAAGCTCTCAATTAACAAGTTGCTTGATCAAGGTCTTTGGCCTTTGGGCAATGGCTGAGGATATGCGCATTTGACTGCATTTATCAATGCCATGTAGAACTTCCTTTCTGGAGTGCCTTATGTGGAGTTAGTTTTCAGCTGTAAATTTTGAAATTAAAAATGGCCAGAACTATAGTCGACTTAGTAAAAAGAACCTATCCAAAGTCATTACCGAAAGTAATTTCCCCATAGATGCCATGCTTAGTAACCAAGAATCAAATATATAAGATTTTCTATAACTTAGAAGATTCAGTACCGACTAGGGTCACCTCCATAGCTAGCTATATTGTTGCAGACGAATGATATCCCTTGAGAAACATCTTTCACCATGTCACTGATAGTCCCTTGAGGAAAATTTCTACAAAATATTATCAACATAAGCTAAGAGAGAGTATGTAGCATTAGTTTGTCTCTGCTCACTTCATAGATGTTAAATTTTGGAATTTCCTTAAAATATGGTGGTGCCTCAGCAACATACCTGTAATCTATACATGCCACTATGACTCCTCTCTCAGCCAAACGCCTCCCTAGAAGTGTACCCCATGCTTTATAACTTCAAAGCCAAATTGTCAGAAAGGAAAGATAGATTAGGCATTTGTAAACTTAATGCATATTTGATTAATGATTGGGATCTTCCGAGCTGTGTCATGTCATGTGTAATATCGGTCATTCTACTTACCCAATAATCCATGCTCTGCCAGTTACAAATGCCACAACTGGTTTCGGCTCATTCAATCTTCAGGTAAATAGAGATCCAATCTGCACAAACAAAGTGAATCAAGTAAGCAGCTTTAAAGACAATCCCTCGGGGTGCTTAAGTAATTAATTGAATCCAAAACATAGATAAATAGAATATCCTGGTCCACAACACGAGCCCTACCTATTTCTTGGCTGATTGCCGTAGACAACACTTCTCCGCACCTGACTTGAGAAGAAATAGTAACATCCAACTGATATATATGAAGCAGACTTGTTAGAGTAGCACATTAATGTTATCTTATAGATTATTCATAACATTTGATTTATCACTCTAAGCCTACATTGCAAAAATGAAGAAGAAAAATAATAATTACAATGTAGCAGACACGTAGCAGAACCAATTTGGAAAGAAATCTACCTTGAAAAAGACCTGGCATAAGCAACATCGCATAACAGACAAGGGCGAGAAATTTTGTTATCCACCTATAACCTAACCTGAATGAGATTTAAAGATCAGATCACAAGAAGCCAACATTTCGCAATCTCACTTGGTAAAACAAACAAATAGTGAGTTGAATAAAAGAACCTCGGGCTGTGATTGGTACAGCTTATGAAAGTAGCTTCTGCTTTCTTTTGAAAAGCACTACAAGTGTGTTCGGTAAGATGTTTCTGCTTATACTTCGGAAGTTGTTTCTTTCCCTGGGCTGCTTTTGAAAGGAGGGAGGGGTTGCTTTGAAAAAGTTGCTTCAGCTTGTCATGTATTTCTTAGGAAACCACCCTTTAGTTTTTACATTTACATTTTATTAGTACACATCCATCCAGTTTGGCCATTTTCAATAGTTCTCGCAATGAAAATCACGTTTTACCAAACAACTTACGTCTTTAAAAAATTGTTTTACACAGTAAGCAGCTTATGACAACAAACTTTTGATAAGCTAGTTTTTTTTAATCAAGAGAGCAATAGATGTTAAGAGAGCTCTAGATTGTAGTTACATTTCAGTTGGGACTCCATTTGGTGTCAAACGCAAGGGGGCGAGCCAAAATGCTTCCATTCTGGATGGATGTTTTCCCAAACATGCCATTCATTTCGGGACTCGAATGGTCTTTTGCAAAACGCTAGCCCAACGAGCGTCAGGGCCGGCCCTGGGTAAGCCTGACAAGCCATTGGGCTTGGGCAACCCCCCAGTTAGGGCAACCCCCAAGGCCCTAAGTCCCTACCTCTCCGTCAATAAAACCTCCGCGGTCCACCCCAACTCCTCCTTTCAGTTGAACTAGCAATCCACCATGCCCATATTTTGAGTTTCCATTGGGAAGACCTCGAGTAGCTCAAGGTGAGGAACTCGGAATCCGAGCTCCACGCCACCGTCAAAACCATAGACTTCGACACCCTCTACTTTTGGAGTCAAGGACAAAGGACAACCAAATTTAGCTTCGGTTAGGACAACCCAATCCCCTAGGCCCTAGGCCATCCCTGACGAGCGTTCCGGAAATTAACTGAAGTGGAGTTTCAGTTAGTTTCCAATAGATACAAATAAAATCATCATTAAAAAGAATCTATGTTGCACGGAGACAAATACATGTCACCCCCCATTGACTTTGGCGTGACCCAATAAATTTTTTCAGCTCAAATGCGTGTCTCTCACGGCACTGATTTCCGCCGTATATAAAAATAAACGAACTATAAACAGAATATAAAAATAAAGGATTTTTGCGCGTCCCGGTTGGTGTTTCTGTGTCGTGTCCGCCACGAGAACCTGTGCGTGCTTCCTAGGATCCAGACATATAACTGTATCAATTAAATCATAAAAACACGCTAAAAAAAACAAATTAAAGTGTATGTATGCGTCGTGTCCCGTATGTATCCCTGTTTTCTAGAACAAGCTGAAGAGTAGCGGTGTCGGTAGCAGTACCCTAGATATCGGAGGAGGATCAGGGTTAGCCGAGTGAGCAGGAACGTCTCGGCGGCGGCGTGTCCGACGTCCCGTCGGAACGAAGGGCTCCGGCGACCGAGACCGAATCTCTCCGAGGAGGAGGAGGAGGAGGCGAGCGGGAGCGGGAGCGGGAGCGCCCCCTCGCTCGCCGCCCTCCTCCGCCTTCCCCCCTGGCCGGCGGCGAAGTGGAGGCGGAGGACCGGACCTCGTCCGCCTCCTCCGGCGACGACGGCCGAGCGAGCGGCTGCATCCTCTTTTCTTCTTCTTGTTGCGGAGAAGAGCACATTCTTTGGCGGTGGTGCGTTCGTTTCGTTTATATGTCGGAAATGGAAGAAGAGAAGAGGAGGAGTGTGGTGGGGCCCAAATTGTATCATTTCTGTGCTGCCTACCTGTGGAATGTGACTACGAAGGATGCTGGCTAGCAATCACCCGAATAAAACGCGTATTATACGCGAATTTTTTCGTATCTTACATAAACGTATAATACTTATGTACTTTTGAAAAATTCGGATTTGTACGCGAATTTTAAGCCTGTGGCGTTTTAAACACGTACCGTACTAATTTTTAAAAAATTTAGCCAACAAAATGTGACCAAGAAACCCAATAGTCTTGACTTTCTTGACTCTTGCTGCTATTAGATATTAAGACTGGCACAATTCTCAAAAATTATCAAAAGAAAAGAAGAAAAAGTCTCACAGTAACCAAAAAAAGAAACCCATGAGTTTTTGCACATGTTGCTTGCAACAATCAAAGAAAAAAATTCGGTTTTCCATCATCCAACATCTTCTTATTCTCACACTGAACCATTGTTTATGAAGGAGTAGAGGTGGGTGGGCCCTATATATATGCCGAATTTTTAGTGCCGAATTGGTTCATATGAAACGTACTAAACACGAATTAAATCTGATCCGAATGTTTTTCGTTAGACGGATTTTTGACCGAATTTTTGACTGTATTTTACTTATATTGTGCCGATTTATACTCGTTCTTTTGTCGTTCCGAATTTTTTCCGTTTGCCGAATTGCTAACAAGGCGAAGGATAATACAATACGCTACGATCCACTAATTTGGCAATGCGTGGGCCCTAATAGAATACTTTGTTGTTATTTCTTTAATTTTATTTTTATTCGAATTTTTATATGATATATTTATTTAGTTTTCTATTTATTGGAAATTTTGTTGGTTGTGAAATATGATATACTTGAAAAATGTGCACGAATATGCTTGTAATTTTCAACATTCAAGTTAAGGCATTTTGCAGAAATTCTTTTTTGACTGTGGGGGTGATTGTGCTTGCCCGTGCGCCGACATATCACCCCTCCATGCACCGTGATGGACCAACTCCGATTTTTCTACAGCCCCTCCAATAAAGGAGTGACACATGGCCTGCGGTCTAAACTTGCGGACAACATGTCAGTCTCATTTTGTGTGTGTATGTTTTGGAGCAGTGGGAAGAAATTTCATTTTTTTTAAAAATATTCTCGACGGCTTGTGAGATTGTATGGCCTGACAATAACACTAATTTCTCGATTTTCCTTGTTCATGAAATTTCCTGGGGTTAACATTCGGTTTAACCGAATCGAAATTGTCAAGTGATAATCAAACTTTTAAAAATCTAAAAACAATATTAGTCATAATCGAAACATAATCTTTGGTTGAACCATTTTTATTGTATAAAGTTGTAATTGCAATTCAATTATATTAAAAAGTATATAATTTTTATACACAAGTTTACTGTCTTTCAAAGTTCGACTAAAAATTGAACTAATTATTAAATTATCAAAATTAAAGTTTAAAACACATACATAGATTATAATCTATCAAAATATATAAAAAAAAATATACACATTTTAATCATTAAAAATATGTATAAATTTGAGGATAAGTATATAATAGCGTAAATTTCATTAGGATTTGGACCGGAACTACATTTTTTTTCTTCTTTTCTTTCAAACGGCTTATTTGGTTAGGTTTCCAGTCCAAAACCAAATAATACTCACCCCTAACTTCATCCCTCTGATCCTCCTTGTGGGCCCTGCTTCAGGATGTTCTGGGCGATTGTTAGATCTTAAGAAGGAATTTTCGGAACTAGTCTCGGCTAACTCAACATGTAACAATAACCACATTGGCTTGGCTTCTTCTGCTCAAGTCCCTGGCTGTTCGTAGTGTCAACGGATATTTATCGGTACGGACATGACAATATTCTTATCCGTATCCAATTTTTTTTTTAATATCCGAATATGATCCGATATCTGAACGTGTCTCTTTTGATACTTCAAATTTGTATTCGTTTAGTTTAACGGATATCGGATAATATCTAATCCGATTAGCTAAAAAATTCGAATGCTATTATTCGAATATTCGAAATATTAAAATTTTAATTATTATCCGAATATCCACCATTTGAGCCATTTCCTCTTCTGTTAAAAATTACAATAATACTAGGTTGACTTACTCGACATATTCCTCTATTTGAGTTCTTTTATTTTCTGTTAAAAATTTCAAAAATGCTCTATTAGTTAACATATATTGCATATACATTATACTATAATATATATAAAATTTCGGACATCCAAATCTGATATCCGAAATTTGTAATTTAAAGTCGGATCGGATATTAATGGATTCGAATAACTTAATATCCGAATTTGTATCCGAAAAATATTCGGATATCCGAATCCGATATCCAAAATTTCGAATAATATCCGAAAGTTCAGATACGGAATCAAATCGGATTCGAATATCCGTTGACAGGTCTACCGGCTGGTGCTCGTCTCATAAATAGAAATATTGAACACCAACAATAAATAGACTGCTGAGAAAATATTGGATCAACAGAACAATCGAAATGGCAACTAAAAGAAAACAATCTTCTCCTCTTCTTACATATACACACCTCGCCTTGCCGAAATATAGGCACTGCACAAGAAATACATTCGTTCGCATAAAATATTTTCTCTCTTAAACCTGTATTGTAAAGGGATATTTAGACTTTGGGTCTTAAATAAGTTATGAAATTTGTGTTTGGGTCTCCATATTATACATGATTAGTGTTTCGATTTCAAAAGTGTCACCAAAAATAATTAGTGACACTTTTGGTGTCACTTTTGAGACATTAGTGACACTTTTGAGACCAAAACACTAATTATGTATAATATGGAGACCCAAACACAAATTTTGAAACTTATTTGAGACCCAAAGTCTAAATATCCTTGTTCTAAATTACATAACACTCCATGCCTTTTTCTTTTTATATTTCCTCTTGGCTAAATTATCCTAATGGTACACCAATTATAGCGTTCAGACGGCACCTTAACTTTCTACTGCTCGATTTTGGTACACCAGCTTTATAAATTGCTTCTGAAGCATATCAGGAACACTTCAAAAGAATATCTGACCATACAAGTATTTAAATTGTGCTTTTCTACTACAAGATATTCTTTTTAAGTGATCTCGATGAGATTCAAAATTGACGAAATATGCTTCAAAAGAGCAATTTGGAGTGCCAAAATCGAGCAGTGGAAAGTTAAAAATGTCAAAAAATGCTCGAGTGCTATAGTTGGGGTGTCATTAAGATAATTTAGCCTTTTCTTTTCGAAAAGTATGATCCTTAGCTCTATCGAAGTCAAATATAAATAGTTATATGATGGTTTCAGGAGCCAAGAAAACTATCCTTGCCATTATCCAAAGAAAATCTCAGTTCAGAGACGTAGAAAATGTCAATTAGATCATATCAACATTCAACCGAGCATAATACGCCAGATCATACGAGCTACATAACTGCCATGGAAAATAATTCCATCACAAATTTTCCACCGATTGTAGTGTTTGATAGCTTATATTTTCCATGTAATTATTTTTCAAAAAATTATCATTTTTCATATTTTCTTCTAAAATGGTGAGAAATGAAACTTGTCCAACCCATATGAAATATCATTTTTTTCATGGAGAATAACTATTTTCCGTGAAAAATAATGATAATCAAACATCCAAATTAACAATAAATTAATATAAAAAATAGAAAATCGATATATTCAAAATAAATATTTTGTTAATATATTATTTTATATTAAGTACAGATATATTTTTATTTTTATATAACTAAAAAATAATAAGAAAATCTATTAGTTAATATAAAATTAATATATAAATAAATATAGTAACAAAATATGTTTTGTTATTATCCATATTATAGTATAGATAATATCAAATTATCCATATTTTAATTATTATTATATTTTTTAATATCTATAGTAATATATTTATTTGTAATTGTTATTAATTCAAATAAATATATATACAAAGTACAAACTATAGGTACATATATATATTTATTTTTATTATATTAACTAATATGGATAATATAAAATTATTAGTTGATATAAAATTAATATATATACAATAATATATTAACAAAATATTTATTTTGAATATATTGATTTTCTACTTTCTATATTAATTTACTGTTATTATATTTATTTGTATACTAATATGGATAATAATAAAATCTATTAGTTAAACATAAAATAGATATATATACAAAATATATTTTGTTATATCCATAGTATGGTATAGATAATATCAAATAAATTAATAGATTAAACCAAACTAAAACATAAACCAAACAAAACTAAAAAAACCAAACAAACAAACAAACCAAACAAAATATTTCGTGGAAAAAAAAACAAAGAAACAAAACCTGGCGCCTGAGCAACTGGCGCCTATTTTATTTTATTTTGCGCCGAGATTTTATTTATTTTTTTATTTAACAAAAATAAAATCTGGCGCCAGTTGCATTGGCGCCAAACAATTTTTTTTAAAATGTTTTTATATTTGGCGCCAGTGTTACTGTCGCCGAATCCCTTTTTTTATAATTTTCTCAAACATCACGTGTTTTGCGCCATTTGAAGAAAGTTACTCTCGTTGGATGAAATTTTCTGTATATAATATCCTGTAAGAAGATCCGATCTCAAAATTCGAAAACTCAAAGTAACAGTGAATTGAAACAATAGAGGCAAGTACTTCTACATATGCTTATAACGACACCAAATTGTCTATCTTGATCGGTCGCTCCTTTTCCATTTCTATCTTCTTAACTTTGACCCTTTATATCTGTTTGTCATATGGTTCACAATTAATTTTGTATTTACTAATGATATTTATTCTTTCAAATTATTCCTCCAAATTATTTCTCATTAAGTGACAGCTGACGTAGCATATTGATGTTACATCTAACATAACATATTTTAAAATTAATATTAAAATTAAAATTAAAAATAAAAATAATATTAACATTAAAGTTAATATTAACATAAATATAATATTAAAATTAAAGTTAAAATTAAATTTAGAATAAACATTAACATTAATATTAACATGAAAAATTTAGATAATTATTTTTTTTAGTTAAAGTTTGTCATGTCAGCTGCCATGTTAGATGACATATAATATTATTTAACATTCTACGTCAGCTGTTATATAAGGAGTGACGATTTGGAGAGACAATTTAGAGATACAAATAGTATTACTCTTTTGTATTTGATTAACTTATTGATCTACTATTAAAGAAATTTACTTGGAAATTTCTTGATCCCATCCTTTGTTTATTTTTGGGTGGTGGGGAGTGAGGCGTTGGTGGTGGGGGCTAATTTTCTACATAGTTTATGTTTACTTAAATTATTATTGGTGGCCAAAATATAATTATTGAATTAGAAAAAAAAATCATGTGAATCCCAATGTTAGTGGCTAGTGAGTAAGTCGAATTTGGGTAAACTACAAAAAAACTCTCGTTAAATTTTCGCATTTTGCTTAAAAAGATTTCATGCTCTTAAAATTTATTAAAGTATAAAATTTGCTCATTTTGCTCCAATTTCGGTTAACTTCTGTTAAGTGGGGTATGTAATGACCATTTTACTCCTTCCTCACTCCCCCCCCCCCCCCCCCCCTCCTCTCTCCGGTGGTGCAGGGAGGAGGAGGAGAGGGGCGGGGAGGAGACGCTGGCTGGAGGGAGGGGGGGATGGCCGGAGGGAGCAAAGGGGAGCTGGTCGGAGGGAGGAGGGGGGGGGGGTTGGCCGGAGCGAGGAGGGGGGGGGGGGGGGGGGGGGGGGGGGGCTGGTGGGGAAGGAGGGGGGCTGGTGGGGAAGGGGGGGTAGTTTAGGTATTTTTTATTGTTTTTCATACATAATTAACGGTCATTTCTAACGGTCTAGGGAGCTTCTTGGTATTATGCTAGGATCCTCTCCAGTGTTTGTCTCGGCCAAAAATTTACATGTAATAGCCTCATTTTGTGGTATGATCATAACTACGATAGGTGTGTACTGATTAATTAAGGTAGTCCTTTCTAGATGTGTAGGCTTATGGTTCAGTTTCATTACTTCTGGCACTGTGGATCAAGCATTATACCTTCATAATTTGATGATAACAAACCAGCAGTTTTTGCTATGTAGATATGTTGTGAAAGTAACAGAAGTTCTTGATTCATGTTTCTCTTTGATAAGGTTGGTGAAGCTACTTCACTTTCCAACTTCATCGTTGGAACTCAGCAAATCTTTCTCGACTCTTTTTTTCAACAAACTTGTAAATCTTAACCTAACCAGACATCAGTCTACCATTTTAAATTAAATCATGCCCAAAATACGGGGAAGTACACTTAGTTCGCAATCAACAAAATATCAATATATAACATCTTGTTATGGTTGGACTAAGGTTAATCTTTTATAACTTCCCTTTGAACTGAAGTCACCACTTTGTAGCTTCTGATATTTACTGTATTTAATCTTATTAGCTTGGTCATGATATTTGTTTCATCTTCTAGTATTTAATAATATCCTTCTCTTTTCTTGCAGTTTGCTTATTTGCCTGATAAGAAGCGAGACTACATTGTTGATGATGATGCTGGTAGTCTTGATTCAGAATTTTCTGCGGATACCAGCAGCCTAGATGACAATTTAAAGATGGATAGAAAGAACAGGAGGGACAAGATGCTTGGTTGGTGTAAGCTAAGGGTGAGTAGTCTTTACTACTATTATTAAACTGAACTTGACTGCATTTTTATTTAAATGCAAGAAGTTTTAGCTGCCTTGGATAAAACAAACTTATCAATTACTATCATGAATTCCAGAGAGGGAAAGAGTATGTCTGTCCATGTGTGTATGTATTGTCCTTATTAGTATCCGGAATCTGTGTGCATGCATCATAGACTTCCATTGAAGAAATTTTCTCCAACGAGATCTTGCCTTGTGCGAAAGAGAAAGAGGGAAGGCATGTATATTGACGGTCGAGACATAGAATTTGTATAAAGAAATCCACAACTGTTTCACATTTTCTCCTCTACCTTAAGTATATAATAAATTTTCCTACTGCACATCATAAAAGCATATTTAAAAAACTGTTCATTTTCTTTATCTTTATCTTTTAGCAAACCTATTCTAAAGTTATGGCATGTTTTACCCATTTCAAAGATTGATCAATGCTCATTCGCCCAGACAACTCATATCTAAATCATTATCTGCCCCAGGTCGTGATCCAGATTCCAAGTCCGATCAAAAGATGTTTTATTTACATATGTTACCAGTAACATAATTAAATTTAGCATCTGACTCTACCTGCAGAAACTTTATCCTTTTTTAAAGATTCTAGGAGAGTTATACTGGGAAATTGACTACCAGATAGTGATTACGAAATAGCCATTATTTGATAATTGTTCTGTTGATATTTATGCGGTTACGTTAGCTCTCGGTTTTTCTGATTTTATTGATATATTATTAGATATGAGCTGAAGAACCATCTGATTATTGTTATGTTCACAAGTTGAGGGTTTTCTTTTGTCACCTTACTGTTCACTTGTTTGTCATCCGCTTCTGCTTCTATGTTGTAGTTATCTTATGATATTCACTCAATATGGACTAGAATCTGTTTTGAGGTCTACAACTGACCATCTGTTTTACTTGAGCAGTTATCTGGGCCAGGAACATAACTATTGCTTTATTGTGCAATATCCGAATTGGTTTCTATTTGTAGCTAATTTCTCTTTTCTCTGGGCATGTAGAAACCTGTAAACCCTAGGAAGGGATTGATTTAGAAAGGTAATGCCAGTTCCTCAGTTTATGTTTTGGTACATAAGCAATATTACAAAGTATATTGAACCATGTTTTTATGTTTTTCAGGGATTTGCTACACGCGTGATGTTGACAGTTTTGATGTGCTCAAGTTGAACCCAAAGTAATTACTTGTTTTGAGGATCCATTTAAGTAGTAGTTGTAAATATATGTATCTATTTTGAGATAATGTAATGAAGATGGTGATATAACATTTCGATGTTTTCTTGTGAATATAGTTCAAAGTGGTTGTTTTAAAATTGAATTAAGAAGTTTTTGGAAAGTACTATATAATGTGCAGTATTAAGCGTTATAAATGTGATGAGTTCAGTAATATTGAGTGTTATAAATGTTCTCCATTGAGCTTATACAGATTATTTATTCATAACGCTTTCAAAATGTCCTGAATTGTGCACTATATATTAACTATTCATAACGCTTTTATAGAAACTATTCATGACGGTTTTTTTATAACGCTTTTAAAAAACATTTATAATACCCGTTTTCGTAACGGCTGCTTTGGAAAAAAAAAGCGCCATGGTTCGTCATTAATGACGCTTTTTAGTCGTCATTAAAAGAATTTTTTGTTGTAGTACATGTTTCTCGTACTCATTTCATATTTTATGTTCCTGCTCATTACCTAGAACTGTGCTTTGCTCCGCTCCTGACTGGATAAGTTGCAAGTGAGATGGAGGCCATTTGTGATACCTATTACGGACAGGAGCCTATAGTTACCTTGGAGCTAGCTGGAGCTACATTGGACCTAGAGGCCGCGGAGGCCTAGTACCTTCCTTTTAGTAGTCACTTTTTTTTGTATTAGAGACTTTAGACTTTACTTGTTTTCTAGATGAATGTAACAAATCATAGAATATTGTACTTGAATTCTGGGATCGTTTATAGAGATGCTGTGATTGTATACTTTCATATTAACTTGTAGTTTTTCCTAGTGATTGGTACAGTTTACTTCGTTGTGTCTAACGATGAAGGCTGGACGTGTCCGATTCGTGTCCGATTATTCGGGAGCGGGTCATGACATTTATGGGAAACTTTCACATTCTCACTTTTTAATTAATTGTGGGGAATCTAATTTCATAAATCTCAATGTTGTTTCCGCAAACTTAATTTTCTAAAAATGTGTGCCTGAGACCGTGAATCCTTCTCTTGTTATGGTTTGTAGACTAGCTTTAGTAGCTAATGATTCTCCTCTCTCATGGCTTGTAGATTCTAGCGCCGATGACCATAAAGCGAGGGAAAGTGATTCACAGAAAGGAAATTGATTCTTTGATTTTTTTTATTTTTTTTATTTTTTTTTTTGCTTTGGAAAATTATAATGCCAATTAATTTTTTTCCTGGTGTTTGAAAAAGCCAAAAAAAGGGGAGAGAAAGTGAATCCTTAGAGGAGGAAAATGAATTCTTGGATTGGTGGGAGGAACAATTTCCCTCATGTTTTTCTTACTCCTGGGAATCAAATTCCTTTCTCCTCATTTTCTTTGACATCCAAACAAAAAAAATGATTCACTTTCTTTTTTCAAGGCTCCAATTTCGAAAACCAAACGTGCCTAAACATAGGCCATGGACCATCCTTTAATTTGTAGACTGCTCGCATTACATCAGATATTGATGAGATTCCTTGCTTCCGTCTAAAACCTGTTGGTATCATTGACCTTGAACGAGGAGCGGATATTAAATTTGGAAGTCATTGTATTAACAGTTTCCTAAACTAATCTTTTACTAGTTTTTTTTCTTTTTAATTGTGTAAAAAAAGAAAAGTACTAATTGTGTGGGTGACTGAAAATAACATTAGTTCAGATGTTCCTATTTAAAGAAGCATAAGGATGAACGAAGAAGAAAGGAAAGAGCCAGGAATATGCAGACAACAATGGATCAATGTGCTGAACAATTACGGAGAAGGTAAAGTTCAACTATTGGTCCACTGTTTCGACATTTGGAACTTCCGTGATCAGAAGTTTGGACAATTAAGAACAAAATAAAACTATACAACTGGATGAGAAATTTTTATTATTTGAAAAATTGTTCAAAATCTTGTTTGATTGGAGCCAAGCTGTAACAGTGCACGAATTAGCAGCATTTGTGTAGCCTACAATGCTCTAGCAAATATCTAATTATGTTAACTACCTAAACCAAACAAATAAACTAAAAGCGATACAAACAGTAGCCAAAAGTAATTACAACACTATAAACAACACAAACATATGATGAATTAATGATTATAGAAGTTTACGTGTTTCATATTGTAAATAACGCCGCCAGACAAACAATATCTACCACTAAAAAAACAGTTAACAAAGTTAAGATCGAAAGGAATACATGGATGGATATGCGTAGCCAACATTATTGCAATATATACGCTTAAGATCAGTAGAGTATTAATTTATTTGGTAGATATATGTTTTTGGAACGTTTACAATAAATTGAAGGATGGAAATTTTTATTAATTAGGAAGGATTTTAAAGTGTACTAGCAGGTTTTATATAGATTATCTACATTTGTTTGTGCTTCTGAAATTATCAGGAAAAAAGGAAAGAAGAAGAGGGAAAACATGTTGCAATTCCAAAAAATGCTAAAGTAAGAGAGAAACAAATTTAGACTATTATATCTATACTATTATATAATCCACATATCAGGGGTATTTGGATTACATAATTGTATAGATAGATTATTTGGATGATTAGTGTAGATAATGTTGGATTTCTGTTATACATGGTAAATTGGATGGATAGTTATAACTTGAATTCAAATTGTTACATAATTTCGGTAAGCCGAAGAGATCGATGGGAATGGCATGAACATCGGGCATATAATTGTGATGATTATTGGCGGTAGAAATGGTCGGCCAAATCAGGTGAATATTAACGTGTATCATTTTTTAATATAAATACTAACGAAAATGGCGAGCCAAAGTAGGTGAATCTTAATGTGCATCAAAATCATTTGTTAATGTACATGCAATGAGTATTATATTGATGGAGATTCTAATAAATAATATTTTATTATAATTATTTTGTCAACTAATATGATTGCCTATAGAAGTGAATATTTATGTTCTGTAGATGTACTCATTGTAATTATTATGTTGTCCAGCCAAATAATTGCGGTTGTTCATCGCCTACTTCTTTCTGAACAGTACATTTGGTATGTATGGTATCAATATTTTTAACATAAAAATATTCTATTGGAATATAATAATTTTTGTAAATAAGTTTGATTTTATGTTATCTTTGCTACATAAATAAAATGCTATCAATATTTGTAAAATGCGTTGCACACGCATTGTGTGTGCCATGACACTAGTTATGTATAACGCAAACTTCTATACACTACTTATGTAAAACTACACTATGAATAAATATGACTAACTAGTAACTAGTCATAATGAAAGTGAGTTTTATTCGCTAGTTACTGTGATGAAACTCTACATTCCTGAAATGGAAGAGCTTGATACTTGCTTTATCTATACTACTATATAATGCCAAAAGTTAGATTTCACCGTGGAAGTTTTATTTCCAAAAATACCCTTACTTATATTTATTAATTAAAAAGATTATTTAAAGTTAATAGGGGTAACTAGGTAATTACAAGAGATATTTTTGGGTTTTTCTAAATAATCTTACATGCATGTATAAAATAATATAATAATAGTTTAGAATAATTAATATTGATTAATTTTAGTCTTCCTAATAATAATACACTACTATTATTTACTCTTTTCACGTAGCATAAATACGTGCAATGCACATGCACATATACTAGACTTATATAAATGGAACTCTAATATCACATGATCATCCATGAGGATCGGAATTTTTCACAACTTACTGATCGTGTATATTGGGCCAATACTTGGCCCAGTATATTCCTGATGATGTAGGAAATATTCGAATTGATCCATGAAATGCGATATTAGATTGAGCTCATATATGCCTTAAAATTGAAATTTCTGGTCTAGATCAATTCCACTTATCTATATATCATGTTCCAACTTTCTATCCGACGTGAGACTACATTACCTACTCCATGTGTGTCAACTATAGAAGTATACCCTACTTGTCCAAAAATGCCAGATAACCCCCTCCTATATATAACAGCCTTGTAACAAGCAGAAGTCTCTTATAACCCTACTACGAATATATAGATGACTCAAATGAATATAATTATATGTCTATGTTCATGCTCATGTTAGGCAAATTGGGTTTGTTCATGCAGCTGTCTATCTTTGTTGTACTCTTTTCTGAATAAGAAAAGAATATGGTCCTCAGTTTCAGTTGGTAGTTTTTTTGGACCTGTATCACTTTGATGATGGCCCTGTCAGAAAAATGGTTCCGACTTATTAAGGAACACTTTGTTGAAAATAAATTTAATTTTGTTCCCATAATTTTGAGCCCACGAATTTATTTGGTCCAATATCTATTAGGTTTGTTTTTATTGTTGGGTCTTTTTGGAGCTTAGTCCAATTTCTAACATGTTCTATTTATGTTATATTAGATCATGTATGTTCTAAAAATATTCAAATATTATAGTTATAAAAAAGTTTTGAATAATATTTAGACATATTTTTAATAAAAGTGTAGACTGATCTTCTTATGAAAGTCCTAAAGTGTCGTAGCCAAAATTTTCATCTAGGAGGCACAACGCTTACTGTTAGAAATAAATCAATTATATTAAATATATTTATAATTTTACAAATATTATATAGTAATACTAATTGTCATAAACAGTTACAATCACTAAATCAGGGCCGGCCCTGGGGCCGTGCCAATAGTGCGGCTGCACAGGGCCTCCAATTTTTCGGGGGCCTCAAAAAAAATTAGGATTAGTTTTGTAATTTTGTATTTAAAGTTATTCCTTTTCTTTATCAATTCCTACTCTACAAGACCTCCAATTCTTGGATCCCTATTCCCTATTGACTCTAAGATTCATATTTATAATCATAGAAAAAAATAAGGATTTCTTAAAGATATTGCTCTAACCGGTGTGTTAATTGCTATTTTATTTCTAAAGATCCCTCAATTGTTAGATGAATTTATTTTCTACAATAATGATCAGATTTTTTATATATATATAATTTAAGAATTTGGATGTGCAGGCATATTTATTTAAGAAATAATGATATCGAAGACCGGAGATATTGGTCTTGTATCAGGTTACTCAGGTCCATAGTCGGTCATATGATTTACGGGACCTATGACAAAATTTAAAATTTGGGCCATTGTTCTCACATAAATTAAAAAAAATAGCACTTTTACAAGCAAAATCATCTATTAAACTATCAAAATCATCAATCAAACTATCATATATTTTTTTCGATTGTAGCACTGGCTTTTTTTATTGCTTCCAGATTGGGTATTTCCTTTTTTTTTTGATATACCTAGTCTATCGTAAAATTATGGGACTTCCAAAATTGGGGGCCCATGACGGTCATCCACCTCGTCTGTGCCTGGGCTGGCCCTGCTTAGGTCATGGAGGCTCTAAATTGTGTGATTACATATTACTTCTCATTTGGGTATTGATCGTTATTCATTTTATTATATGTTTTCATCAACAGAAAAATTTGACGCCAGATTTAGACAATTTAACGTCAGTACGTCTTCTATCTAAAACAACTTTATTATACTATATAATGTGTTTGAATATAGATAATTTGAGCTTTAATTATTTTGTTAGTAACTACCTATAGATTCAGTTATAATATACAATCAAGAGCATCTCCAGAGATTTTGATAAAGACATATAATAATATATTTAAAAATATGAATAAATAAATTTAGACCACATTTTAAAATTCATACAGGGCCTCCAGTTATTAAGGACCGGCCCTGCACTAAATAAATATTTTTTGGACAGTAACATCCTTTGAGACTTCATATACTTAAAATATAGATAGGTATTTTCATTGTCAACGACATCCAATACGTCTTTCTCAATATATGTCGTCAAATAATCATTTATCATCTTATCTTCCAATCGGTTACATAATGAAGTCTTGATAATTGTTATTGCAGAAAATACTCTCTCTACTTGTAGTGGTTATATCAGGTCGTGAGAGGCCAATGAAAATGTATGCTTATTAGTAATTACGTAATGAGTCCCAATTTTCGCTTTTGCAGATATCTGCAGTGGTTAGTATTAGGTCGTGATAGGCCATTAATTAATGATATAATATGGCCGATATTAGACTGATACTGAGAACCTTTGTTTTATATATATATATATATATATATATATATATATATATATATATATATATATATATATAGAGAGAGAGAGAGAGAGAGAGAGAGGATATGTTAGGGCTACAGAAAGAGGGCTCTCCACCGCCGCATGGGCAAAGGACATCAGCGGAAGGTGACGATCCAGGGGACTTCTCCCAGCGCGACGAGGGGGGAGGGTGGACCACCGTCGAGCGACGCCGACGACAGAACCAGACGGGAAGACGTGAGAGATCAATGGTCGGAAACTCGGCGATCAAGATGAACGGCGACGGCAGGACCTATACGGATAGGGCACAAGGACCTCCTCGGCGTCCAGGGATGCATTCACAGGGAGCGATAGGTTCCAACAACAGGGGCCATGGTACAGGGATGGCGAGTAACTCGGGGAAGACGGTTAATATACCAAGAAGCGGGATCAGAAACCCAACCACAACACAGGAGAAAGGAACTCGATCGGAGCCAATTTCTTGGGCCGATCTATGTAAACCAGCGGCAGTCCAAGAAGAGGTGGTTCTCCAGTACGTGGAACCGCGGATAGTAGGAGGAAGGAAAGTAGTGGAGATCACGACGGATGATATAGAGGAGACCTCGGCCTACTGGAAGAACACAGCTATATTGTACGTAATGGGGAGCAAGCCCTACTATGGACAGATACGAGCGTATGCGCAGAGGGTATGGCGTCCGAAAGGAGAGATGGAAATATTTTCCAGAGAAAACGGGTTTTACTTCATTAAATTCGATCTTGCGGAGGACTTGGAAAAGGTTCTTGAAGGGGGTCCGTGGACGTTTGACGGGAGACTGGTGGTTCTTAAAAGATGGCTTCCTGAATCGTGCTTCGAGAAGGATCGTCTCTCGTCGGTACCTATATGGATCAGACTTCCCTGGCTTTCACCGCAGCTATGGAGCACGCCGACGATTATGAAAATCGCAAGTATGGTCGGAAAACCGCTTCGCACAGACGTCCTCACAGTTCGACGAAAGCGTCTCTCTTATGCACGGGTTTTTGTTGAGATCGAGGTTACTAATGTGTTGCCGCGAAGAATAGAACTCATGCTCCCAAATGGCGAGTTGATGTGGCAGGCTATCGAATATGAGTGGGTTCCTCCTTCGTGCGATAGATGTCACTGCTTTGGACATGTTCGAACTCATTGCCAGGATGAGGCGAGCCATATGGAGGAAGAGATTCCACCGACAAACATAACAACGGATCGAACTTCATATGTTGATAGGGAATCGGAGAAGACGCAGAATATTGTGGAAAGGCCGGAAAGTGAGAAGACGGAGGAAGGTCTCATGTCTGGCAATATACACAGGGATGAAAATATGGGTGGGCAAGAAATTTCCGTGCTCGGTAAAAGACAAGCGCCGGAACAAGAGAGAGTACAAGACGGACAACTACTTCTAACTTACCAAGATCAGCGCCTAGAGGAGGAAAGTAGGAATGCAGTAAACCTCCCAGGGATGAACCAAACATGCGAAGACTTGGAGGCGTGGGATGAGGATTTTGGGAGGCGAGTGTCCAAGTTCGTCCGTATATTTGGAGACAGCAATAGGGACACGCCGAGACGAGCTGCATATGGTGATGTCAGGGAAGGAGATATAATAAGTGGGGCAAAACTTGCAAGGGAAAATCCGAGGTGGCAAACAAATATACAGGAACCTGCCATGGATGGTGGAGACAGGAGAGGAAAGGGGACAGAGGCTAGCACAGGAGACTCCCATCCAACTCGCCACAGAGAGAGCTTGAAGCAAAAGGAGGACGGGAACAATCACCTCCATAATTTCCAATGAATATTCTGACTTGGAACATTCGGGGGGCAAATTCGATAGGTCGTTGGAAAGAAATCCAACAGATTATGAGAACTACTAAGAGTTCGATTGTGGCGATACTTGAAAGCAAAATTAAGGATCCGGAAAAAATCAAGCAGAGGACTCCAGCGAACTGGGAGGCAGCTGACAACCTAGCGATTGGGGGGGCTGCAAGGATATGGGTCATGTGGGATAGTCGGATATGGCGAGGCCGAGTCCGTCTATCCTCCGAGCAACTAATTGTTCTGGAGCTCACAAATAAAGGCGGCCTGGAAATTGTGGTCGGGGCCGTTTATGGACACAATGACAGAAGATTGAGGAGTCAGCTGTGGGAGGATATCATCAAGACTGCCGTCGAGACGGGAAATCGAACACCGATGATTCTTAGTGGAGACTTCAATGCCATATTATCGGCTTGTGAGAAAGAAGGAGGCAGGCCGGTGCCACCTAATATTCTGGCGGATTTCCAAAATTGTATTACGAACGCGGGCCTCGTGTGCATGGAAAGGTCGGGACAGGTTTGGTCTTGGAATAACAGTTCGATATCGAACCGCGTCGCGTGTCAACTGGACAGAGCCATATGTAATCTGAAGTGGATTGATGTATTTCCCAACGTCAGAGCCGAGGGACTTCCGAGGGGTACGAGCGATCACGCACCAATTTTGGTGCGATTGGCAAATCCTATTATAACTGGGAGGCGGCCCTTCAGATATTCAAACGCTTGGAAACACATGGATGGATACGAGATGGCTGTACAGAGAGGTATCAGCGCCAACATCATGGGAACCCCACAGTTCCGCCTAATTCGGGCCCTCAAGCTCGTGAAACAGGACCTTAGATTCTGGAACAAGAGAAGACCGACCCAAAACCTGGAAGAGAAGGTTTTGAAGCTGCAGCAGATACAAACAGAGCTTATTGTGAATCCGTTCGACCAGGACTTGGCCAGGCAAGAATCTGCCCTCCAAGAGGAAGTTCGACGCCTCCGCTTCCAGGAAGAGATCCATCTGAAGCAAAGAGCCAAGTGCGCGTGGTTAAAAGACGGGGACAGGTGTTCGAAGTTCTTTCATGCTATGGTTAAAGCTCGACAACACCGCAACTCGACGGCTCCCCTGATAGGAGCTGATGGTACAGTCGCAGCCCAACCTAATAATATTAGCGACGCTGCTGTTGCGTACTTCCAGGATTTGTATAATTCAGAGGAAGGAGATGATGAAGGACCAGAAATTATACCTAAACGCCTGGTCACCGAGGCTGGAAACGCCGGACTCCGCATAAGAGTTCGAATGGAGGAGGTAGAAGAGGTCATAAAGCATGCTAACCCGGATAAATCCCCGGGTCCGGATGGTTTCAACGCCTCGTTCTTCAAACACCACTGGAACCAGTTGAAGGATCTTGTCCTTGAGGTGGTGGATGATTTCTTCACCACAGGGAAGCTCATTCGTGAACTTAATCACACTTTTCTGGTGCTTATCCCAAAGAAAGAAGGAGCTACGGATATCGGAGATTTTCGGCCGATCGCCTGCTGCAATTTCATTTATAAAATTATTACTCATATCATGTGTAACAGGATGCAGGGGATTATGCAGGAGCTGATCTCGGCAAATCAGGCGGCGTTCATCAAAGGACGGGCTATCGGTGAAAATTGTCTCCTGGCGCATGAAATGGTCCGTGAATTCAATAAAACTGGTAAGGGGAAGGGGTGCATCAAACTAGATTTGCGAAAGGCGTATGATATTGTGAACAGAAGTTTTTTATGCAAGATTCTCAGGGGCATGGGCTTCGACCACTGGTGGATAGACAGAATTGAAGAGTGTATTTCCACTCCTACTTATTCCGTGATTATGAATGGTCAACCAAAGGGCTACTTCAGCAGTAGACGCGGTCTCCGGCAGGGAGACCCTTTATCTCCTTACCTTTTCACTATCGTCATGGAGTATTTCACGTGCCTGATGGACGTGGAGGTTTTCAGAAAGAACATCACGCCACTATATCGTCGTGTTAGCCCCGTAGTTTCCCACCTTATATACGCTGATGATTTGCTGGTCTTCTTGGAGCCTACGGAAAATGGTATTAATGCGTTGTTGCGGATCCTTCAAGAGTTCAAGAGGAGAGCGGGTTTGGCGCTAAATAAAGATAAGTCTCAGATTTTTTTCAGTAGAGATTGCCCACAAACTCACTGGTCGGGTAGACTCGAGATTGGGCAGGGACAACTTCCGGTACGATACCTCGGCATTCCTCTGTCTATCAACCATGTGTCCAACCTGGATTGCAAGGGGCTGATTCGATACGTTCAAGACCGACTTGAAGGATGGCAATCCCAACTGCTCTCATTCGGAGGTCGCATAGAATTGGTGAGATCGGTTATCTGGGCTATTACCAGCTATTGGTTCCAGGCTGCAATTATTCCGACAGGAACAATAAAAGAAATAGAACGACTTTGTGCGAACTTTGTTTGGAGAGGGGGTCTTCATGCTATCGGATGGGAGGAACTGTGCCATACGAAGGAGGAGGGTGGCATTGGGTTGAAGTCGCTCAAAACGCTCCGGGAGGTGGCTATTCTACGGCTGGCTTGGAAATGCTTGACAGGTACGTCTATATGGGCAACATGGATGCGCGCTCGATATGGGGCCAACGAAAATTTCTGGGTTTTGGCACACAACAATAATTTCTCTGTTCCATTCAAGAACATTTTAGCGCAACGTGATAAGCTGAAAGCATGCATTACACGCGTCATCCGAAATGGTCGCACGACAAGTCTCTGGAAAGACCCATGGCTTGGCAAACTAAGCCTTATTGATCGAGTGGGATGGCCGACGTACGAGCTGGTTGGACACGACGACCAGGTGTCCAGCATTATTGCGGGTGGAGCCTGGGACATTAAGAACCGGCACATTAACCTCTGGTATGGAGAAGAGATAAGCACAGTTCCTATCCTCGTGGAAGAGGGGGAGGATGAGTGGGTTTGGGAATCCACAGCGGACGGGAGCTTCGCGCATGGAGCGGCTTACGAGGTCCTCCGGATAACCGCCCCTACGGAGAGCTGGGCGGAGGTCATTTGGAGACGTGGAGCGGCAACAAAGTGGAAATTATGCACCTACAAAGCTGTAAAAAACAGGTTGCTGACCAGGGAAAGACTTATCCAGTTTGGAATACAAATAAGCGACCCTAGTTGCATATTGTGCGGGGGAGGCATTGAAACCAGGAATCACCTCTTCTTCGAATGTCCGGTTTCGGATAAGATTTGGCACTTCTATCGAAGAGAAATAGGACTTCCAGAAAGGAGACAGGTAGGGCTGATGGACGTGGTTGAAGAGTTACGAAATTTGCGAGATCGAGGACAGAAGTACTTGAAAGGGTGTGTCCGGCTGCTTGCAGTGATATGGCACATTTGGCGGGAACGAAACAAGCGTATATTTGAAGGTCGGACTACCTCCTTTACAGGGATTATCAATAACATCAATGCGGACCTACTCTCCATAGAGACCGGGGTAGGTTGAGCTATTCAGAGACGATGGGGGCTGAGATTCTATAATTAGAATGATGTGTTCAGGGGATTTTTCGATTTTCTGGTTGATGTGAGTAAGAATGTAATTCTTATACTGTAATTGATCCTATCAATAAAAGAACCACTTCGCTTCAAAAAAAAAAAAAAAAAAAAAAAAAAAAAAAAAATATATATATATATATATATATATATATATATATATATATATATATATATATAGTTTTAGCAACATGTTTAGCGATATAGGATCTTTTATGTCTCTAAAGGCTTTTTTTTACATGCATTGGCGACATGAGTTCTAGTATGTCGCAGAATCCACATAAATTTTACTGCCAAAATTTCTCTATATATTGCGACATCCACATGTCGCTGAAAGATACTATATGTTTTGCGACATGTGGTACATGTCGTAGAAAGACACTATATGTTCTGCGACACGTGGTATATGTCGCAGAAAGACACTATATGTTGGACGACATGAATAGTACATGTCGCAGAAAGATATTATATGTTCAGCGACATGAACCTATGTAGGGAATATAGTTTTATAATTTGTTAATTGAATAATAACCTAAAAGTATATGAAATAAAATCCAAGAAAAACACCGACTATAGCGTTTGAGTTTTTTCGTGCCGGCATGGTTCTCTTTTTCTCCAGCGAGCTTGGTTCTCTCTTTCGCTGGCTTCTCTTCTCCTATTGTCAGCCGAGAGCTTCTCTCATTCCATCATTAGTCCTTCCATTTCCTTCTCGTTCACCATGAGTTCTCAAGCGAGCGTCATGTAAAGTATAAACTTTATTCAGCAGTTATTTACATAAACGTTATAAAAGAGTCCAAATTTTTTGCTATCCGCACTTTTTTTTCACCCAATTTTTTTCTTCCCTCCATAAGACCCGAGGGTCATCTCTGGCGTTCTCTCTCTCCTCTCCTTCAAAAACCCTCAATCACTCTCTCTCTCTCTCTCTCAAAATTCATTTTTTTTTTCCACTCACTCTCTCTAGAAATGGTGGCCACAGCCATAGCGAGATCCCTCCTCTCTCCTCCGCCACTCCATCCCGCCCTCTCCCTCTGCTGCTCCGCCCCCCCAAGCCCTCGCTCTCCCTCCCTAGGACCTCCATGAAGAACAACCTCATTGCTCGATGCGTTGCCGAAGAACCAATCCCCATCGAAAAGAGTAATATTTCCTTCCAACCCTGGTTTTTCCCCTTATTCTTTAGTGCTTATTTATCTAAGTTTCCATCCTTTATTGTGGTTCGAAGGGTTCCCTCCGTTCCCTTCGGTGATCGACATCAACCAAATCCGAGAGATCCTACCGCACCGGTGAGGATTTTATGTAATTATGTCCTTTTGGTGGAAAGATTTGATTTTTAGGGGTTTGGTTTGTGAAAGATTGGGGCTTTGATGTATTGGTGATGGGCTGAAGGGGTTTAGGTTTCCATTCCTGTTGGTGGATAGAGTGATTAAGTAGGAGGCCTGTGTGACGGGGGTCGGGATCAAGGATGTTACCATAATGGTCTTTTTGGGGGTCATTTTCCGGGAGGCCTATCATGCCTGGAGTTCTTATGGTTCTCGTATATAATTTTCACCAAATTTTAACCTAGTTAGTAGATTGGACGAACCTTGTCAGAATGGACTTTGTCTCCCCTTTTTGATATGAATTGCGGATCTTAATTGACTAGTATTGTGGAGTTTTTAATGTCATAGACATAGTGAGGCAGCCACACAATGAGACATGGACATATCTAGGTGTCATGATATGGATTTTTTGCTATTGTGCTGACCATTTATATTAAACTACATGGAGGACAATGAGGCAGCCACACAATAACTGTTCAAATGTCGAGTTTCTTATAACGCACATTCATAATTGTGCTATTCATTTATCAGTTGCAGTGAGTTTGTTTTTAGCTTGTAATTCATCATTGTAAATTCAGTACAATCAGATATTGTTTCACCAGGAGGAGGTCTCCTTGATGCGTGGTGCTTGGTTAAACTATCCGTGTTCGATTAACTGTTGTAAATAATTTCGTCAGAGTGAACATTGCGATTTAAGTATACCCATGGTTGTTGTTGCAGGCAATGGTTAATGTGGGTGGGAACTTGCTGAGCGATGACTATATTGAGCATTTCGTCTTGAGGTTGCCTTATTGTTCAAGAATTGTAATTTACAATTCCATCCTCATTGAGCACAATGTTTCTTGATTTAATTATTTTTCTAAATTGCTTGTGACTTGTACATGACAGTCATATTCAAAAGGATCGAAGTGTGATGATGTGACAAAAACACGGGGAGTACTGGGGCTGGATTGGCCTGACCCCTTAGTTACATTCGCACTATCGTGTCGTAGTTGATCTTTGCCTGCTGTAAGTTCTTTCAGCACAAGCTAATTGATCACGTTCTTTCACACAATTGACTAGTTGGTATTGCTTCAATTTAGGTGAGGGTTTACACAACATCTCAAGTCTTTGATACCTCTGGCTCTATATATTCCTTTAAGACATATTGTACTAACTGAAATGGTTTTTCTTTCTTAAGATATCAAATTAAAGACCAGTAAGATATAGGATCTTAAATAATAAGTTCAAAGAAATTTTAGATTACAGCTTCACATGAGATACATTACATTGTCAGTGGAAGGTTAACAATTAAAAAGTAGGATAAGAATTAAGAACTTTTTGACCTAATTCTGATGCAAAGTCGTCATGATGCGCGAAGATTGATGATTACATTAAACTTTTATAGTTTCTGCAACCAGTAAAGTCCCTTGTAAAATTTATGGTAGTCTATGTTAGAGTGTCCTTTGCTCTGTTTGGACCAAGTTTTGAAGGTATGCCAGTGAATCATGTTTCCCCACTAATAATGTGTATGTTTGAGCATATAGGAAGCAGGGACACTCCAAAAATCTGATCCGTTGTTTTTCGGAAACATATCAAGGATACTACAAAATACACTAGGGCATTCCAAAATAGGTGTCATGTCTGTGTCCATGTCATTGTAGATATACACATGTGACTATATGGATATACTGTTCTGGCCATTTTCCACTCCTATTTAGGATCCAACATACTGCCTTGTCCATTTTATATCTTGTATCTTGGGTTCCTTTCCATGGTTCACATTTTATGTTGTATATTTTTATGTTTGATGAGAACTCATAAAATGTGGAAAAATGGTAGATAATGATGCCGTAATGGACCAACCTATGGGTGTATATTGTGGTAGTGAAAACTGTTTTTGTCATATTCGAAGAGCTCTATGAATATGTTGATGCTCCGTTTGCCTTTACATGTGTTTCTGTTGTGCGTAGATATAGGTGAAGCAGGACAGGATCGATAGGAACTCTATGTATATTGTCAATATGAATTTTATGGGTTAGGAAGCTTTACCTGAATAAATACTATTATGTTGGCAAAATTGCATAATATAAAAAATGAACTACAAGAGAAGTGATTACCAAACTGGGATGAGAACACAACGAATGGCACCGGATTCTGGCACAGGAACAATTTTGGGTAGCAGGTTGGTGGATTGATCGCCTCGGTTAGATTTCTAAATCTGATAATCTGACATAGTATTGGTTATCTGATCGGATATATGATCTGATACATCATTAGATATTCATCTCGACCTAATTGGATTTGGTTTGACCCAAACAGAGGGTCCCACATGAATAAGGCTTATCAAATTTGCATGATTATAGTCTTCTGATACCATCAGTGACATGACTTATCTTCTTATTGTATTCTACCAGATGGAAAGGCAATGGCGTGAAGATGAGCTAAAGAACCGATCCTCTAAGAAAGTACATGAGGCAGAGGGTGCCATTTTAAACCGAGTGAGTTTTTGCCCTTTCTATCCACTTTATGCAATAACATGTTATAATAGGCTGGATTTTTTTACTTGTAACTGATGCATAAATATGTGCTTAATACTTTGCATATATTTGTTTGTTAATTATTTACAAACAAGGCAACAAGCCCCCAAACAATGTCAACTGGTGGTAGCTTGAAATCGATGAAAGAGAAACCCAATCAAACGTATAAAGATGCAAAAGAGGGATCTGGCTTGCAAATTGTTGGACTTAGTGGAGAGAGAGCATCAAGTACATTCATTGATACATTCCTTGCCAAGGAGGAATTGGTCTAGAGAAATACAATATTCAGCATACTACAAAAATTCATCCTGACATGTTCTATTTTATTATTGTTACTCTAAAGGATTTGTAGGAGGTTGCTTTTCAGTCCCTTCTTTTAAATTATGTTTTTTGCTTACAAGTCTTTTTCTTGTTAAAGTGGATTTGTTACGATGTGAGAGATTTATACTCTTTTCTTGTTTAGTACATTCACCAGTCACCATCTTATTCTAGAATACTAGTATAATATTGACACTGCCAAAAGATCTACGGGCTGGCTTGTCGTTAAACACTCATTTTAGGATCTTGTACTGTTGTGTAAGATAATTAAGTCATTATCTATGCTTTAATAGATAACTTTGTCTTGAAGAACCATGCATGTTTTTATACCATACACGGTGAAGATCCAATAAGATAAATCATATGTAGCACCTTCTGACTTTCGAGATTTCCAGGGTCACCAGTAGCACCTTCTAATCTTTTGCTTCTCGTCTTTTTCATGAGAGTACGTAGATTTCGCTATTTGTGTCAAATCTTTGTTACCAAACTACTAGAGACAGTTGATATTAGTTAACCAACATGAAGGGCTAAATGGATAATTATGTCACTATGCAATCAGAGAGGTGTGGTAATTAGAACATAACTAGTAACTAATTTTTTCTATCAGAAAAATTGGATATCCTAGCATTTTCCTCTAACTGTCATGGTCAAAGGCCTTTAAGAATATTTACTGTTGCCTTGAAAGCTCTGAGTGCAATAAGTTTGCTCTGTTTGGTAACTAGAGGATGCGGAATTTTAGGAAGTGAAGATTTAAATTGAACAAGTACATAAAGCTGGATGCACTTGAAGATATTGGGGGATCATAATGAGAATTTATAGATACTTCTATTAGAACCCTGTAATTTGCATACAAACAAATAAAGGCATGTACTTGTAGCTTTGAATATTATACATGCACCAGTAGTGATGCACCTACCATTGCACAATCTTTTTGGTATCGTTGTGGGGAAAATGCATTTCATATTTTGCAGGAGTTGTCACTCATTTCTTATTTTGTAGTCGCCAAACATATGCCTGAGAAGTATCCAATGGCCTGTCACAACATTGCACCAGTCATGTTCACGATCTCAGCTGAGATAAATTGTCATCCCATCATTCAAACATAGAAAGACGATCCTCTACAATCAAGCACATAACACTTTAGATATACATAACAAAGAAGAGGAAATCAGTATGGAACTGGATCGATTTTTGGTAAACGTATGACATGGTATAATATAAAATGCTAGCAGCACTATAAGAATATAAAGACAAAACCTAGGTTGCACTCTAAATTCTGTTTATGCGTGTATTCAAATGACGAGGCCTATTGGCAGATATAAATATATTAATAGAAGTGGTGCAGTCTGACCTTAACTACTTCAACTGTTAATGAAAATGAAAATTTTTGTAAAAGAAAAAGCATAAAAAATATAAGATATCAGATACAGAAGGGTTCAGTCAAATAACTGCTAAAAATGAAAAATATGCAATACCACCTCCACTTGCATACTCATAGGAAGTACAAAAGTCAATTTCAAATCTCAAGGCATTCTATGTTTACTGCTTGGTTGTGCGAACTTAAATCCCATGGACTTGTTTTTAAAACGAAATGTAACTTGTTATTAATCTTTGATGAATGATACTTGTTAGGCTTTTCATCTTCACCTTGGTAATGTTGGGTACTACATAGATGCAAAATTTACTCCTATGGCTCTGGATGAGAAACCATTAAGCCAGCATATGTCATATTAGAAAATGTTGTTGAAAGTGAGTTATAGGAACATATATTGTAAACTTCAGTGTCTTTGGATTATAATAGAGCTTTAGTTAATATGATAATCACATATTCTGATATGAGCTTTAGTTAAACTGATAATACATGAGGTGTAAAGTACATGTATGTTTTTAGTGTTGTAACATATATTTTATTCTTTTGGGCTATGGTTAATTTCAAATTTTCTAATCATAGGTGGTGGGTAGGTACCATCAGTATGTAGCACTTGGAATGTTTTAAGACATGCTACAATGCATCAATCTAGGTTGTTCCATACTCAATGTACTTTAAGAGAGGCTAGTTACTGGGAGAGCAACTGATGTTACTGCAGCAGAGGTTGCACTGAGACTAGTGAGGCCTGGGAAAAAGGTACTTGACACAATCTTCTATATGCACCATTAAGCTCTTGGGATATACTATTTTTTGATGTTGTGTTAATTCATTTGTTAGTGCATTGTATAATTTGATATTATTTGTTTGGTCTCATTTGTGGTTTATAAGATTTGTATTTACGCAACAATTCCTTCATGTATGTTATGGGATCTATACTAAAGTTTTACTATTTGTATGTTGTATATGCCAATGTGATTATTTCTTTTTGATTATTGGCTTTGATTTCATTCTTGATAATACATTATGTTTAGAAATTGTTGTGTTTCCTCCTATTTGTTTCTCAGGGAATGCCACTCCCGCGAGTTGTATTGATCTGTTTATGTGAATAAAATATATGATCGATTGATTTAGATTTTTTTATTTGCTTTAAATGCTACTTTACATAAAATCTTTATTGACTTCATAACAACATTTAGGTTATACTTTATAGACTAGGTATCATGTTTGTATAATGTCAGAACTCATTTTCAAATGTGAAAACAATATTTGTGGAAGTAAATATTTGGTTTCCAATAGACCCAAATGTGCTACAAATAACCATTTAGATCCTAATTTATGTTTCTTATTCATTGTAGGGACCATGTCATACACCATGACATTTTCGTTGTGTATAAACAGTATAATATCTGTTGCGTATTACTATGTTTGACCACAACTAAGGTATGATTATGATTGGTTTGTTCACAGTTATAAACCTTGGTGATAGGATCTTGCCATCCTGGCCTGTTTAATTGACAATCTATCTATTACTATCGAAGGGGAACGTCGATTTCAACCTTTTTGATTGGCGAACAAACACTCTCTAATAAATAACTTGCCATGCGGAAGCAATTTGGAACTATGAAATAGAGTGTGGCTTGTCACTAACCAATTCTTCAGTTAGGAGTAGCTTCCCAGCAGGTTAATATGGGAGTTTAGAAAACTTATGGTGGAACTGCAAAGGAACATTGGCATGAGAAAATTATCAGCAACAAAAGCTGTGTCAATTAACAAATAATTTCATTATAAAACATTATAGTAACATTTTGGGTTTCAACAAGATTCTCTAATGATGAAATTTTGTCTTTGCCTATGGATCCATGTCCAAGTGAAGCTGTTGTCATAGTTACTCTGATAGAGAATTTTGTTGTTCCTTCTTCATAAAATTTCATATGGAGTATTTTGATTTCTTTTTCCTAATAATAAAACTTTTAATGTTTCTTGGTGCATACGATGTGTGATCTGCTTTCTTAATTGTTCTTTCAATTGTTTCATGGACTGTGGAAGATCCCAATTTTCAAATACCATCTTTCTTTTTTATGTGGTAGATACTTTTTGATTTGGCAGTTTGTGGAAGGGGTTCTCAGTCTCTACCCACCACCTATGATTGATGGAAACAAGGTCAAAATCTTGATACCAAAGTTGATGATCCAAAGTTGATGATGCTGAATCTGAGGAAAATGAAGTATATCCGCCTCCGGTAGATATTGTCTCCAGTATGGGTGAAGGCAAGGTAGCGTGACTGCTTTTTTAAAGTCATCATAGACAACAATAGCATCACATATTTTACTCATTCTTTTCCCTTCCTGATTCCTGATACTGAATAATCGTAAATTTCTAGCCAAAATTGTTGGATGATAGGCAAACAAAGATATGCAAAAGAGCTGTGGACAAGAATTATCACCTAAAAATGAAGTCATCAAGGTTCATCTTTGGTGAGATAAGTCAGAAATGTCCAATCATGTCTTTCTCTGCCAGGTTTCTCTCCTTATCCTGTTCCTTGGTCTTTTTTATGTGTGTTTCTGCTGAACTTATTTGTCTTTTAACCAGAGCTTTGGAGGAGAAGCGGGCTCGGCTTGGATTGGTTGAATGTGTGAACAATGATCCCTTGCAACCATATCATGTTCTCTATGAGAAACCTGGTAACATTTACTCTCTTATGTACATGTTCTAGATTGGGTATTTTAGTATATATTTTGCTTTACTTACAGTTTTTTTAATTTTTGTTTGCAGGATCACATAGACAACATGCCAATTTTGGGGAAGACATTCATATTATGAGATCTATTGTAGGCTATTTTTTTGGAAAAACATTCAATTTATGTGTTTTAGTTTACACTATAGTTGTCTAGCTGAAATACAGTACTTTTATGGAATATAATACGTTTCTTTTTGAATAGCTATTTAAAGTTGTTAAAATATTACATTATTGGATTATTTTATGAAGAGATGTTTAAAGACTATCGTGCTGGTAACTTGTTGCTCTTTGTTCTCAAGTTCTTTGAATATAAATTTCAATATTTTTATGTTATTTTTGAAATAAGATTTTTTTTTACATTTATGTTGAAAAATATATACAAAAATAAAAATTAATACAAATAAATAAATATAAAAAATATAAATTAGCTTTCGCGACATCAAATTGTGTAGTAGAAAGTATTTTTATAATAACAAAAAAAAAAAAAGAACTAGACTTTTGGCAACATGTGTTATGTTGTCAAAATATTATCTTTCTACGACACACAAGACATGTCGTAAAAAGTTATTTTAAATAAAAAATATGATGTCGCCAAGAGTGCTTACATTCAACAACATGTGTCATCTAATATCGGCAAAGACTTTTCCAGACAAGGCTACGGCGACATATGTGCGACATAGCCAAATATGTCGCGAAAACGTATTGGCGACACAAATTCAACTTTTCGCTACATATTGCAAATGTTGCTGAACATGTATTTTCTTGTAGTGATATACCGATAAACTGTAAAAAAAATTTCGTTAGATTTTTGACTTGTGTATAAAAAGATCACATGCTCTTAAAATTCATTAAAGTATAAAATCTGCTCATTATGTCCCTTTTCTGTTAACTGGTGTTAACTTGGATATGTAATGACCATTTTACCCCTCCCCCACTCTCTCCCCCCCCCCCCTCTCCGGTGGTACGGGGAGGAGGAGGAGGGGCGGGGAGGAGACGGAGGGGGGGCTGGCCGGAGGGAGGAAGGGGGGTTGGCCGGCTGAAAGGGGGAGGGTAGGTAAGGGGGCTGGTAGGGAAAGGGAGATGGTAGTTTAGATATTATTTGTGGTAACCTATCTACTCGGTTGGCAACTGAATATCCTTAGGAGACTGTTACAAGCACGGTAACAACCGACAGCATGCTAACAAATACTATATTTGCAAACTAAGAGGTTCTTTTTCAAGCTTGAAAAAATGAAGTAACTTTCAGAATAGTCTCCTGAATGAGAATTGGTGGAGAGGAGTGAAGTAATCCCTTTTCTTCTTTTATTTTAGCCTCCCATTAGATTAAAAAATTAAAAGAAATTGAGATGAGATGTTGTTTTCCAAAGCTGATCATGTTGTTATATTTTAAGAATGAGCAACGAATCAAAAGTAAATCTTATGCTCGGAAGTGACTTATTTAGGAGATGAGCTTTGCTATGCCTACAATCAAATATTTGCAATTCTCTTACAACCATCACTTGTCGGACTTCGATTGGAGAAGGGAGAGAAGTGGTGGGATCGGATGGAGCCCATGTAGCAGGAGATGAGAGAGGAGGTGGGACTCAGCTCGATGGACCCATGTGTAAGGGGTGGATGAGAGAGGTTGTAAAAATTTGGTTGTAGAATTAGCATTTTCCTTCGGAGATTCAACTGAACCAACAATATATTTTTTTTATATTTTTTATTACTTCTGTAGAATTGATAGTCTAATAACAGCTATTTGTCATAGGATCTTTAGTCACTTGCTAAAACGAAAAACTTTCTTTAGATTGCACCACCCCTTAATCCTCTCTTCAGGAGTGGCAGTAAACTTGATATTTGTGTTATCTTGTAACTGTAGACTCAGAAAGAGAATGATAAAGTTTTTTATTAGCTACTAATTATAATTATTTATGAAAATAATATATTGGTTATTTATTACTAACTTAGATTATCATAAATCGAGAAACACTCATTATTTTCCCTTACAAAGTAGATTTTTGTTTTCCCCAAAAAAAGTGCTAGCTAGTGCACAACTCCAATAAACTAATAATGTGATGAATGATTCAAAGTGGATTTGCAAACACGTTTTGAAAATTCCTTTTGAGTTTGACAGATTAAAACTTTCAAATAAGCAACAACTTAGATATTTACAGTGAGATGGTAGCTTGACTTGGCCTTTGATAACAACAGCTATATATAGCATACAACATGTTGATGTTCAATGGACTGGATGACTCTGAACATTTGTAAAAGAGCCAAATCAAGAGGTTTGGATGATCAAGCAACTGACTAGACCCGCTTCCTAAATTTGTATTACAAATAGAATTCAGACCACCTATGAGAAAGAAAGAAAAAAGAAAAAAAATTCCTACCAATCTTCTTGTCCAACAAAATTAACCGTAGAAAAAAGTTTAGCAGAACTAGTAATAACCAAAATTTGGTAAACATTCAAATAAAATAGAAGAATCAGGTATTAAACAATAAAACCATAGGAAATCACGATGCACTAGATATTTAGATTGGACAAGAGTGGTTGGTTGAGGTCTTCCCAATCCTTTTCTCAACTGTTGAAAAACAATAATTCTGCACGGCTCGATTTTTCTGACGGACTGTGCAGAATTATTGATTTAAATGCCATGTCAGCACCACATCGGATTCGGTTCGCAGCTCGATTTTTCTGGCGGGCTGTGCAGAATTATTGCAGAAAAACGCAAAAATCTTGGTGTGGCTTGTAGTTGAAATAAATTGCTGACTATATTGAAAATCTCAAGAGAAATCTTGCTAAAATATGTATATTATGCCGGAAGAAAAAATCAAAGAAAGAAGGCTCACACATGCTTTAATTAAATGCTCTATATAAAATTATCAAATGTTTCATGTGTATATATATATATATATATATATATATATATATATATATATATATATATATATATATATATATATATATATATCCTGGATAAATACATAAAACTAAACATGCACACCAATTCTGGATAAATACATAAGATCAAACATACACACGAATCCTGGATAAATCAAACATGCAAACCAATCATGAATAATACATAAAATCAAACATACATACGAATCCTGGATAAATCAAACATCACACCGATTCTGGATAAATACATAAAATCAAACATACACACAAATCCTGGATAAATCAAACATACACACGAATTCTGGATAAATCAAACATACACCCCAATCTTGGATAAATACATAAAACCAAACATACACACTTTAGCTTGTGGTTTCGTCGTCCACGTCATATGAGAGAGGCAAATGCTGCAGAAACACCTTTATTGTTGTCTACCATAAGGAGTACCATTCGATCTTGTGCCGGAGAAGAGAGCTCTCTCCAGTTAGTGTGTCAACTCCAGTTCCTGGTATCATGCAGCTTGAAAACATAAAATTCAGCCATGTATACTAAAGAAAACATCAAAAGAAACAGTAAATAACAAGCTTAAAACAAATAGACTAAACTTTCCCTCTATTCAAAACTAAATATTTTCATATTATTTTATCTTCAAAATGTTACAACTCCAACACATCTATCTTTGATTCAATGTTTTAAAAAATCGGACCGGTAATTGAACCGAAAATTTTTGGTACAAATCTAACTGTAGCTCAAATAAGCCGTTTGGGAGAACCAAATGATTTAAGTCATGTAGATTTATATATAATAATCTTGAGAGAGAAGCAAAATTATCTTGACTACGTCGGCAGATAACAAATATATTGAATTTTAATGGTATAATTATTGTATTAATTGTATGGGTTATTTAGTAATATATGGGTCCCATATAATATTGGATGTTAGGGTTTGGATTTCGAAAATAAGACAGCATGTTAGGGTTTGGGTATCCAAATCCACTGTTCAGTTGCCTAACGCCGGCAAATTTGGAGACCCAAACTCTAATATTCACTGCTATATGAGACCATGTTACTAAATAGCCCAAAAAATATTTATAAATTAAAAACATACAAGGCAAATGGGCGTAAAATATTGAAGCTCAACTTTCACGTACCAGAAGAAAGGAAGACAGTTTACTCTACTAAATTCAGTCAAGTTTCACGTGCCATATGGACTTGATCCCACGAAGAGAATGGTCGTTTCCGTACTTTTCTTTCAATCGGTGATGGCATCCGCTTATATTTTAATATAATAATATACACTATATTATTATATATCTATACTAGTATATACTGAGGAAAGTGCTTCCAACGTTTTACGTTTTTTATTCCAAAAATATCCTCATCTATATTTACTAATTAAAATTATTTATTACATTTAATATGGATAGTTATTTAATTACGTAAAGAAAAATAAAGATTAAGGAGATTGTTTGTTCTTTTCAAGTATTATAAAATACGTACAAAGTACGTATATATATACTAATTATTTATATATAATAATTTTGAGAGAGAAGCAAAATTATCTGGATTATGTGGACAGATAACAAATATATTGAATTTTAATGGCATAATTATCATATTAATTATGTGGGTTATTTAGTAATAGGGTTTTCATATAATAGTGGATATTAGAATTTGGGTCTCGAAAATGAACGACAACGTTAGGGTTTTGGTCTCCAAATCCCGTGTTCACTTGCCTACTTGAATAGTGATGTGATTTGGAGATCCAAATTCTAACGTCGGTACATTTGAAAATCCAAATTATAATATCCACTATTATATAAGGAACTAAATAGCCCAAAATATATATATAAATTAAAAAAGAATATAAGGGAGGCAAATGGGTGTAAATATTGAAGGTGAAGTTTCACGTACCATTAGTTGAAGTAGTACGAAGGAAGTTAATCCTGGAACCTAATCTTTTCGTCGTTTCCGTACTTTTCTTTCAATCGAGGATGGCATCCGCCCCATATATCCACATGTTCCAATGAAGCAGGTAAGTTGGGCAGCGACTCGATCTTCGGGCAGCCCCTTATATCCACAGTTTCCAATGAAGCAGGTAAGTTGGGCAGCGACTCGATCTTCGGGCAGTCAGATATAGCCAAAACCCTCAGGGAAGCAGGTAAGTTGGGCAGCGACTCGATCTTCGGGCAGCCGTCTATAGCCAAAACCCTCAGGGAAGCAGGTAAGTTGGGCAGCGACTCGATCTTCGGGCAGTTCCATATATACAACTCAACCAGGGAAGCAGGTAAGTTGGGCAGCGACTCGATCTTCGGGCAGTCCCTTATATACACTGTTTCCAATGAAGCAGGTAAGTTGGGCAGCGACTCGATCTTCGGGCAGTCCCCTATATCCAACTTCCTCAGGGAAGAGATGTTCTCCAGATTGGCAGCCAAGGATGGCAGACCCCCACAGTTGTAGAACCAGAGCTCTGTGAGGGAGGTTAGGTGGTGTTGGAACAACTCCTCTTGCTCGGCAGTCAACGGTTTATCATGCTCAGTAGAACATACGATTGCCAAGCTCCAGAGCGAATTCAGGCAGAGAGATTCTCTCCGGAGTGCAGCAGTGAGCAGAGAGAGATCGTCGATAGTCACCATCTCAAGAGGAGATGATGATGATGATGATGGCATTGGCGACAGTGAGTCGTCTCCTCCTCCTCCTCCTCCTCCTCCTGATTTGATTAATGTTAGCTTGGGGCACCCCGTAACCCTCAATTCTCGGACGGATGTGAAGCAGTTCAAATTCCACAACCAAGTCAGCTCGGGGCAGCCTTTAACATATAATCTCTCCATCACTCCTCCTCCCCGGTGGTCATCTGGCTGCTGCTGCTGCACTGTCAGCCTAGGACAGTTGGTAATCCGAAGGGATTTGAGAGATGATGATGACACTAATGAGTTCCCGATTGACCTGAGATTCTCACAATTCTTAATTCTTACATCCTCGACCGCTGTCAGGTTGGGACCGAGTAGGGCGGACGTCAGCCATGGCAGTCCAATAAGCTCTAAATGAGTGAGAGAGGTCTTGAGTTTATCTAGGCAGAGTTCCTTCTCATTCTCACCAAGTATAGAGCATCTCGTAATACGCAATCTTCTCAGGACAAATCCCACTCCTTCAATGCTGCTGCTGCTGCCATTTTCACCGTCGTTACATAATAACGACATATTGGACAATATAGTTTCAACTCCGCCACCACAGTCCTCGAGATCGAGCTCTTCAAGACGAGAGGAGACGTGGGGTTGTAATTGCACCAACTTGGGACAACCATGCACCGTTAACTCTCTCAGACCAAGAGGGAGAAGGGGCACCTCCGAGAGATTCGGACATCCCCGAATAACAAGTCGCCCAAGCATGCTAGGAAGAGAGCTAATTTGTTGAAGGTTGCGGCAGTCCACAATTTCGAGAGAATGCAAACGCTCCAGGTCAATAGGAAGCCGGACACCGTTGTAGCCGTCTAGCTTGAGCGCACCGAGATTCCGATGCGGCTGAAGGCCTTCTAGTACTTCCGCGTCCATACTACCATCTCGTTCAAGTGACCGCCTCTTCCAGTGTAACTCCAACCTGTCAACGTGCTTTTTCTCCTTCAGCAATGCCTCGGAGGCCTCTGCCTTATCTTTCACATTCTCGAGGCCGTCTATAGAGAGTGTTCCCCGAAGCTGTTGTAGATTCTTCAATTGTCCTATCCCAAATTGTTTCTTCGAAGCCGTTATTTTATCCCCTCTACCCATACATCGCAAATTGATTAACTTGTTAAATTCTTGAGGTACTTTATTCTTTATTGATATGTCTATTACTAAAAACTGTAGATGGTAGAGTTTACCCAGTGATTCAGGCAACTCTTCCACTGCTGCTCCCATTCGCAAATATCGAAGAAGTTTTAAACCACCAATCGATTTATCAAGTTTAATCACTTTAGCATATTGACCACCAAGATACAGCATCCGCAACTTCTTAAACTTCATGAAAACTTGTTGAACGAAACCGGAAATATCATTATGTTCAATGGGCCAAGAATCAACAATGATTAAAGTGCGCAAGTTTACCAGCTTGAATATATCAGGTAGATGCGAGGATATGTCCTTGTAGCTCAAGGCAGAGAGATGCATAACGTTTGCTGGAATGCGCTGGCGATCATCTTCAATTCTAAAACAATAGTCCTTCGAAACCTTTTCGGCTAAATCATGCAATAAGTCGTGCATTCCATAATATGCTTCACCATCAGTGTCGATATTCTTTTGAAAGAAAGAGTTAGACAATAGTTCATTGAAATAACGCATTGCTTCATCTTCTAATGTAACTGTGCTATTGCTCGGGACCTCAATAAAGCCTTGTGCAATCCAAAGCCTGATAAAATCTTCTAGTTTCTCGATACGATAACCTTTAGGATACAAACTGCAGAGAGCAAAACATCTTTGAAGGTACGGGGGCAGCATCTCGAAACTCCAATACAGAGCACCTAAGGTGTCCTTGAGCATGTCTCCTCTTTGTAGAGTTTGTTCCCAATACTCAACCCCTTTTCCCCTTAACGAGCTTCCCACCATTCTAGCAGCCAATGGAGACTTACTCAGCTTCTTCACAATTTCTCTTGCTAGCTCTAACAGTTGTGGATCATTAATCTCTTTTTTAGCATCACCAAATGAATAGTGCATAAGAATAGACAAACAATCATCATCTTCCACTTCTGCCAAGGGAAACGAATGGTCTACTCCCAACTTTGATGTCACTTCCTCGGCTCTGCATGTAATAAGTATTCTACTTCCCATCTCCCCAACTTTATTGAAAGGAATGAGCATCTGATCCCACCGCTCTTTGTCCCTACACCAAACATCATCAAGAACAAGCAAAATCTTTTTGGATTTCAACATATCCTTGAGTTTTGATTGAAGAACATCAAAATTTTCCACATGGGGACATTCACCCTGGATAGATTCGATAATTTTCTTGGTGATCGCATGCGCATCAAATATGCGAGACACGTGAACCCACATCGTTTTATCAAAATGCTCCACAACTCTTGAGTCATTATAGATCGATTGCGCAAGAGTGGTCTTCCCTGCCCCTCCTATCCCGTAGATTGCGAGGACTGGAATACGCCTTCCACTACTCGTACTAGGCTCGTTTGCGGATGAGATCAACATATCTACTATAGAGCTGCACTGAAGATCCCTACCAAAGATCGGTGACGAGGGAGAAGAGACACTAGCTGGTTGTTGTTGTCGCTTCAAAGGATCTTGATTAGGAAAGTTGGAAATAATGCTACTAAATTTGTCAATTCCATCAGCAATCGTGATTAGATTCTCCATAGTATTCTTCAGCTCTGTCTTGAGAGAAAAAGGTGCAAAGACGGCTCTTGCGGTCTTCTTAAGTGTCTTGATAAATTTAGGGGCGGAACTGACCTGATCTTTGAGGCGCCGGTATTCGTACATGTCTAGCATATCTTCTGCCTCGTAGGCAGCTTCTTTGAGTGTCACCAGATATGGCTGCAACTCTGCCACATTCTTCGCTTCCGCCACCAGCAGCCCCGCTTTGATCTTGGGAATAATGATATTTTGAAGATGTCGTAGCTCTTTCTCGGTAATATCTCCTCCAAAGTATGCGAGTGCCGCGTTCTTCAACCTATCGACGATGGGAGATACGATCGGCTCAACCAAACTTAGTGCAATTTGATCCATCTAATTCTTGCTAACGCTGATCAAGGAGAAATCAAAGAGACAGAAATTAGTGGAAAATAAATAAATGGATTGATAAGTGAAGAACGAGAGGAGAATGGTATATTAAAGTTCAAATGACATTCTTCCATACCTGTCTGTCTGTCTCTCCGTTGATCAACTGGTACTCGGGAAGAAGGAAACTGGTACTCGGGAAGGAAGAAGGAAACTGGTACTCGGGAAGAAGGATAGTATGAAGATGTTGAAAGTCTCTATGGCACAAGTACCTTTCGTCTCTATGGCAAATTATTGGAGAATCTTATTTTTGTTCGTCCATCAAAATTAGGGTATTTGTTTACCTCCCACTGAAAATTTGATACGTGTCAATTTCATCCAAACAAAATTACTTTTTAAATGGTTTTTTAAATGGTTTTGTTCACCCACCAAAATTATTTTCATCTTTAATTTGGTACATGTCAAATTTTTAGTGAAGGACGAATAAACATTTTAGTTTTGGTGAGTGACCAAAATTAACTCAATTATTCGACATGCATTAGATGTTCATCTGCCATTGTTGTTACCTTTACCAAGTGGCAGAGCCATTAATGCACCATCGCATGTGCAAGGGGCCCACTTTGGTGTTGGCGTGTAACCCATGTTCACGTGTATGGTCTCCACACCTGACCTAATGTTCATCTGTCATTGTCACCTTTACCAAGTGGGTCCCTAATAGAATAGTTTGCTGTTATTTATTTTATTCGAAATGTGTATGTATGATATATTTCTTTACTTTTCTATTTATTGGAATTTTTGTTGCTTGTGAAATATGATATACTTGAGAAATGTGCACGAATATGCTTGTAATTTTCAACCTCCAAGCTAGGCATTTTTTTTTGCGTGTTTTGGAGCAGTGGGAAGAAATTCAATTTTTTTTTAAATATTCTCTACGGTTTAAATTTGTGAGATTGTATGGGCATAGATTTTCCTTGTTCATGGAGTTTCTTCAGAGGAACTCTTCGTCTGGGAGTTAACATTAGATTTTAACCGAATCTATAATATAAAGCACAACGAATTTTTGGTCCGACCCATGTACTTTGGTTCAACGATGATGAAAAGACTAAATTGTCCCTCTCTCTAAAGCACAACCGCCGGGGGGATCCATGTGATATTCGAATTTAGCGGGTCGGGTTGGATCGGGTTTTAACTACCCGGCCGTCCGATAGGTTAAGTCATTTGTCCAACCGGGTTTAGGGTTCGCGGGTCGCTGTTGGGTTTAAATCTGACCCGGTGCTTTAAGTTATGGGCTCTGCCTCCTCTGCTCCCATGGGCCATGGAGATGGGGCTGGCTTTGAGTTGTTAGAAAAAGAACAGAGAAATTATTAGGTTGGGATTTGAGTTATATGTAAGACCATGTGTTACTCTCAAAGCCAGCCCCAGCCGGGAGGATCCATGTTACGGGTTATCCACAGTGGTTTTTTTGGTCCGACCCATGTGCTTTGGTTCAACGATGATGAAGGGACTAAATTGCCCCCCTCTCTAAAGCACAACCGCCGGGAGGATCCATGTGTTACTCTCAAAGACCGACACCAGACACGAAACGGCAAATGTTGCACGGGTTATCCACAATAGTTTTTTGGTCCGACCCATGTGCTTTGGTTCAACTGTTCGTGTCCGTGCCATTATGGCACGGGTTATCCACTAGTAGAAACAGATAAACCAAAATTAGTCGTAACCGAAACCGATAATCTATTGGACCATTTTTATTATTTAATGGATCAAACCCAAAATTAAAATTGTATTTTTAGTAACATTAAAAAAATATAAATTTTATACATAAGTTTGTTATGTAAAATTTGACTAAAAATTAACTAGTTATTAAATTATCAAAGTTAAACACATACATAGATTACAATATTTCAAAATACATGCAAAAATATACAAATTTCTAATCATGAAATATATATATATATATATATATATATATATATATATATATATATATATATAATGGGGATAATTATATAATAGCATAAGTTTTATTCGGATTTGGACCGAAATGAAACCCAAAACGAAATCCAACAAACTTTTTTAGTATTTTCAATACACATAACCAAATCGTTTTTTTTTTCAAACGGCCTATTCAATTAGGTTTTCAGTCCAAACCCGACTATATGCTCACCCCTAATTTCATCCCTCTATGATCCTTCTTGTGGGCCCAGCTTCAGGAAGTTCTAGACGATTGTTACACCTTGCCTCGTTTGGTTTGCGGAATCAGGGTTGGAAAAGGAAAGTGATTACTTTCTTATGTTTGGGTGCCAAAAGAATTGAGGAAGAAAAAAAAGTGATTCCAATGGAAAAAAAAATTAGGGAATAAAGTGATTACATCCATCCAAGCAAGGAATCACTTTCCCACATTCAAGTATTCACTTTCCTTTCCAAATTCTATGGCATTTCCAAACATTGAAAAGAAAAAATCAACGGAATTTGTAATTTTTCAAAGAAAAGAAAATGTCAACGAATTGATTTCCTTCCCCTTCCATTCCGCGAACCAAACGAGCCTAAGAAGGAATTTTCGGAACTAGTCTCTGCAAACTCAACATGTAACAATAACCACATTGGCTTGGCTTCTTCTGCTCAACAATAAATAGACTGGTGAGAAAATATTGAACACCAACAATAAATAGACTGCTGAGCAAAATATTGGATCAACAAACAATCGAAATGGCAACTAAAAGAAACAAATCTTCTCTTCTTCTTACATATATACACATTTGTGGCTGGAAAGGCTACTGCCAACGACATTGCTAAGATACACACATATACACTACACATTTCTCCCGTCACTGTATCGAAAAGGGCATCATGGCCGGTTGAGGAGAGCTGTCCGGTCGCCGCAACACCTCGCCTTGCCGAGGTGGACGTTCCTTCGACCCCAGACCGATCCCTCGGCCGAACTATACGCACTGCACAAGAAATAAATTCGTTCGCGTAAAAAATCTCTTAAAAGTCAAAATATAGGCACTGCACAAGAAATACATTCATTCGCATAAAAAATCTCTTAAACCTGTAGTCAAAATATAGGCACTGCACAAGAAATACATTCATTCGCATAAAAAATCTCTTAAACCTGTAGTCAAAATCACATAACTATAAGTCTAAATCACGTGCTCCTTGCCTTTTTCTTTTTATATTTTCTCTTGGCTAAATCCTAATGGTACCCCCAATTTTTTTTAAAAACGTTGATTACTATATAGAATTTTTTTTTACAAGTTTACAATATATATTAGTTTGACCCTCTAATGTATAAAGAATAAGCTAGCTCAAGTGGTAAATCTTTTGGCTTTCAATTTAGAGGTTACAAGTTCAAACCTCACCTTTCATCACTTTATTAATTTTTTTACATATTTTAGAAATTTTTTATTTACAATGTTTTGCTTCCTCTTTTGTAACAATTTAAAAATATTGTCTTTGTTTTTTGCTCATTCTTGTTTGAGTGTCAGTATATTTTTTGCTATTGAAGTCCAATTAACATGACAGCTTTAAGCATTTCTATATGTAGTAGCACGACCCCTCCATAATTTTAATCATGGCTCCGCCCCTGATTATAGCGTTCAACGGCACCTTAACTTTCTACTGCTCGATTTTGACATCCCAACTTTATAAATTGCTCTTTAGGCACATCGGGACCACTTCAAAATAATATCCTAGCATACAAATATTTAAATTGTGCTTTTGTACTGCAAGATATTTTTGAAGTGATCTTGATGTGCTTCAAAATTGACGAAATGTGCTTCAAAATAACAATTTATAAAATTGGAGTGCCAAAATTGAGTAGTGCTTGTCAGACGGACGTCCCCCGATGAGGCCGGAATCTCAGACTCCACCTAGTGAGGTTCTGGCCTCCGACCGGGACATGGATCCCAGGGACGACTATGACGAGGATGATGCTATGCAGGGAGCGGCCCCCTCTTCAGTGAGGGAGGGAGATCTGAGCCTCATTTTATCTCCCCAGCCAGCCACCGTGAGTGGGCCCTTGATCCCTTGTGCGGTAGAGAGGAGTATGGTTACCAGAGGTATGGTGGCGTTGAGGACTGAGGTGCCGGGGGAGAGTGGATCTTCGGAGGGCCAGGTCTACAGTAGGAAGCGTCGAGCTGGCCTGCTGAGGGACGGACCCCTAAGTGAGGTGGCGCTATTTTCCGCCAGAGAGGAGGCACTCTGTATTGATAACCCGGCCTGGGCGATGGTGCTAGCCCAGGGTGCGCCCCAGCAGGCCTCTACGTCTGGGATGGAGGAGGATTTGTTAGCGTCGGACGTGGTACATTCCCCTGGTACCGGTCCGGGTGAGGTTCCGGGGTCCCTACCTCTAATAATTAATGTCGATCATTGCCTGGAACGTGAGGGGAGTGTGCTCGCTAGGGAGGTGGAGGGAGATTAGTGGGGTGTTGCTTAGGGAGAAGTGTGACATCTCTATTCTGTTGGAGTCCAAGATTAAAGGGGATAAGACTCTTGCTCGTCGTACTCCCTCTCATTGGACCCAGCTTCATAATTTGGCTCTGTGACATGGCTAGAATTTGGGTCCGTTGGAGTGCTTCGAACTGGGACGGGATCTTGATTTTGTTGTCGGAGCAACTGATTGCCATCGACTTCACGAATAAAGGTGGTTTTCGGTTCATTCTGGGTGCAGTCTACGGCCACAATGACAGGAGACGCCGTGAGTCCTTATGGGTTGATATTGCTCAAGTTGTGTCGGTCGCCGATTCTTCTCACCTCCCGCTTTTGTGGGTGACTTCAATGCCCTCCTTCACAAGGGAGAAAAGGAGGGGGGAGACCGGTTCCAGACTCGATCTTGCTTGATTTTTAGAGCTGCCTTCTTCAGACGGGCCTCCAGGGTCTGTCACGAGCGGGGTATATTTGGACTTGGCACAATAAGGCTATCAGGAACAGGGTTACTTGTCAGTTGGATAGGGCCCTGGACAACGGGAAGTGGTTCCGCAGATTTTCCCATGTTCAGGCTGAGGGGCTAGCTGCTGGGACGAGCGACCATTGTCCTATCCGGGTGGGCTTCTCTGGTCGCCCAGTTGTGAGGTCTCGGCCCTTCAGGTACAACAACAGCTGGTTTATTTCTGAGGGTTACTTGGAGGCCATCACGGAGGGGCTTGATTTCCAGGTCGAGGGTACTGCCCAGTTCCGGATGGTTCACCTCCTCAAGCACTCTAAGAGGACCCTTCGGAATTGGGTGAAGAGATTGCCCAAGACTTCGTTAGAAGATAAGGAGGCGGAACTGCGGTCCATCCAGCACCCTATGCAGTCTGACATGATGAATGGAGATCTTGCAGCAAGGGAGAAGGAGCTGATAGGGGAAGTTAACATCCTGCGACTTCAGAAGGAGATTAGTGCGGCTCAGCGCGCTAAGTGTTCCTG
>JANAVB010044346.1:0-22500 GCA_029216955.1 Iris pallida
ACCCATGTTGTGGCCGGCCAAGCTAGGTCAAGGGGGAGCCTATTTAATATCTCTTATTGAGAAACTCTTCTCTTTTATTTCCTTCTTCTCCTGGCAAAACCTAAGTAAGTATTCCTTCTATTTTCTTATTTCTTCTCCTTTTAAACCCTAGTCTTTTGCATTAGGTTCTGATCCTTGTATATGAAATATGGATGGTGAGAAAATTCAGAATTGAAGTGCATTGGAGTTTTGGAGCCGCAAGGAGGATCTTCACATTTGGAGCTTTCTATAAGAATTCATCTTAATAGGTAATCTCTCCAAAATCCTTTAATTTCATGAATTTTTCGATAGAATGCATCCATCAAGGTGTCCCCTAGCTGTAGGATGAGTTTTGTAGAATTTAACAGTGGTTTGGTGTCAGTATCGGACACGTATTAATGTCTTTGTGAATGTGTTCGATGAAATGCCCCAAAGGGATTTTTATTCAAATTTTTGAAATTAAATTGAATGGATTGGTAGATCTATACAAGGCTTATGGTTTTATGTTACACTGGGGGAAAAGTCACGTTGTGTCCGTGTCCAAATCGGGCACGAACCCGCTCGCACGCGAACCGCGCGCGTGTCTTGCTTCTCGAGCAAAGTAGAGGACACGATAGGACACATCGTGACCCCAAAATTTGTGGACAGTAGGGCACATCACTGACACGGGGCTGATCAAGTTTTGTGAGATTTCATTGAGAGGATCTCGAGAAATCTCACGCGCACTAATTTCAGCCACACTGTGCGCGCGCGAGAAATTGCATCTGATACGCGCATGAATCTTCGACATGTGGACACATGATCGTGTGGCAGGGTGTGGACACCTAGACCTATGCTAGGTCGACCCTTATGTATGATCACGAGGCAAGATGTGGCCTGTGTCGAGTTCAAGATCGATGTACACGTCCCCACGACGATTGCACTGCACGTGGGTGACCCAGTGCTGATACGCACTTCGTAGACACAATCTGGACACGATTTTGACACGAATTTGATACGCATGACACACACGTGTACCCCTTCCTATTCTCCAGTTTACACTTAGTTTAGTTATGTATTTTGGGTTTCGAAATCAAATTGAGATTTAATGTTTACATTCCCTATTTTTTTACTGATACTAAATTTTCAGAGTTTTAAACTGAATTAAACTGTTAATTTATGGTTAATTAATGATGGTTAACTTGTATACATGGCTAGATGGATGGTTTCATGGCTGGGTTCATAGTGACATGCGTGCTTGGGTTGTAATTGGATTTTTGAAGTATCAATACTCTACATTGTAATGACTGAATATAGGTTCATTCAAATCCTGTTCATTCCTGAGATTTGAATATTTTGATAATGTTTAACAGGTGGTTATGTATGAGTTCATGTTAATATATATGGGATCATTCGAATATTCGATTTAGGTTGATTTCATTTCTTTTCCTTCTTTCCTTCTCATTTTATTTCCTTCTCATTTTAGGTCGCTTTCGGGTTGTCATCATCTTCCGCCTATTCCGCATTGGGCTTTGGAGTATTGCTTTGCTGTTGTTTTTCTTTTCTTTATTTTTGTTACCTATCAGGTCGGATGTACTCATTACCCTTTTCCAATATATATTTTTTTTCCTATATATATATTATATATATATATATATATATATATATATATATATTGGAAATATATAAATATTATATATATTGGAATATATATATATATATATATATATATATATTATATATATATATATATTAAATATATAAAAATATATATATATATATATATATTTCCAATATATATATAATATATTTATATATATTTCCAATATATATATATATATATATATATTTATATATATATTTCCAATATATATATATATATATATATATATATATATTTTATATATCCAATATATATATATATATATTATTTTTTATATATAATATTTTATATATTTCCAATATAATATATATATATTATATTATATATTTCCAATATATATATATAATATATTTGAAATATAAAATATATATATATATATATTATATATATTATATATATATATATATATATATATATATATATTATATATATATTATTTATATATATATGTATATAATCTTAGTTCTGAAATTGATGGGGTTTGATGAATGGTCGATTTCCAGATTTCTGAAAATCTGATTTTTGGGTTAAGTTATATATATAGCTTTTATATATATTGTTCCTTGTTCCTATATGCATATAAAATATATATATATATATATCTATATATAAAATATATATATATATATAGATATATATAATATATATATATAATATATATTTTTTTCTTGTTCCTTGTTCCTATTTGATCAGTTGAGCGGAGCGAAAGTATTCTCCAAAATTGATCTGAGGTCAGGTTACCATTAAGTGAAGGTGAAGAAGGACGACATTCTGACGACAGCATTCAGGATACGGTGTGGCCAGTTTGAGTTCATGGTGATGCCGTTTGGGTTAACTAATTCCCCGGCGGTATTAATAAGCTTGATGAACAATGTGTTCCACCGTACTTGGACAAGTTCGTGGTGGTGTTCATCGACGACATCTTGGTATATTCGAAGACCCCAGAGGAGCACGAGAGTTTGAGAGTGGTTCTAGAGACTCTCAGGAAGGAGCAGCTTTATGGCAAGCTTTGAAGTGTGAGTTCTTTTTGGATCAAGTTAATTTTCTGGGTCATGTTGTGACCGGAGATGAGATCTCAGTAGACCCGAAGGAGATCAGAACAGTTGAGGCGTGGACAGCACCGAGTTCAGTTGCGGAGATCAGAGTTTTTTGGGATTGGCAGGCTACTACAGGAGGTTCGTTAAGGTTTCTCCCGAATTACAGAGCCATTGACTAGGCTGACCCGGAAGGACGCAGAGTTTATATGGTCAGAGGAATGTCAGATTGCTTTCGATGAGTTGAAGAAGCGACTGACGACAGCCTCGATTTTGACATTGCCATCAGGATCAGGCGGGTTCACTATCTACAGTGACGCCTCAGGGACGGGTCTGGGTTGTGTCTTACAACAACATGGGAAGGTGATTGCCTATGCATCTAGGCAATTACATCTGCATGAGAAGAACTACCCTACCCATGATTTGGAGTTGGCGACAGTTATCTTTTCTCTTAAGTTGTGGAAGTACTATCTATACGGAGAGCGTGTGGAGATCTTCACAAAACACAAAAGCTTGAAGTATGTATTTACACAGAAAGAGCTCAACATGAGCAGTGCAGATAGTTAGAGTTGATGAAGGACTTCGACATTTCTTTACAGTATCACCAGGAAAGGCCAACGTAGTTGTCGATGCCTTGAGTAGGTATCCGGTAGCTATGTGTTTGACGATGGATCATCACTTGTTAGCAGATTTAGAGAGCCTGGGGATTGAGTGATTGTGCCAGGAGTTCAGATACAGATGTGGAGCCTTCAGATTCAGTCGAACCTGATGGAGAGGATCAAGTCGACTCAGTTCGAGGATGTTACTCTGTGGTGTATCCGATAGCAGGTTCGACAGGATTGGTGGATGATGAGTTTATTCTTGCAGAGGATGGCATATGAGGCACGGTTCTAGACTGTGTGTGCCTAGCGGAGAGCTTCGAGAGAAGGTTATGCAGGAGGCCTATCGCTATCAGTACTCTATGCATCCAGGTGCCAACAAGATATATAGGGATCTGAAGGAGCATGTTTGGTGGTATAGGTTAAAGCGGGAGGTATCTCGCTTCGTAGCCAGATGTTTAGTCTATCAACAGGTTAAGGCAGAAAGGCAGAGGCCAGAGGACTGTTACAGCCATTGCCCATTCCAGAGTGGAAGTGGAGCACATCATGATAGACTTTGTTTCTGGATTGTCGCGTACACCAGGAGGAAAAGACGTGATTTGGGTCATCGTAGACAGGTTGACCAAATCAGCCTAGTTTTTGCTATTTAAGGTGGTACGTTTACGAGAGGCTAGCAGAGATGTATATAATGACAGATTGTTAGAAATACGAAGTTCCGGTGAGCATTGTCTCGGATCGGGATAGTCGCTTTACTTTCCATTTCTGGCGGAGTCTGTAGACTAGTTTGGTCACTCAGCTCAAGTTCAGTACTGCACACCACCCTCAGACAGACAGACAGTCATAGAGGACTATTCAGACACTCGAGGACATGCTGCGGACTTGTGTTTTGGATTTTGGAGGCTCCTGGGAGGATTATTTGAATTTAGTGGAGTTTGCATACAACAACAGTTTCCAGGTCAGCATTGAGATGTTACCATTCGAGGCACTGTACGGACGTAGATGTTGTATACCCTTGCCTTGGGATGACGTTGGAGAGTGAGCTTTTTTGGGACCTGAGATGGTTGTTGACGCAGTCGAGAAGGTGAAGCATCAGAGATCGACTTTGTGTGGCGCACGACAAGAGCGGCATTGGGCCGATAGCTACCGAAGACCTTTACAGTTTGAGGTACAGCTTAGACTTAGGATTAGGATTTTGTTGTTTGTGATTTTTTTTTGATATGTGATTGTTATAGTTAAGCTTGAGACCATGTTTGTGCTAGGTTGGAGATCTGGTGTTCCTGAGGATATCTCCGACGCGTGGTACTATTCGCTTTGGTGGAGGTTGAAAGCTTAGTCCGCGTTTCATCGAACCTTTCGTCATCAGCGGAAGAGTCGGTGACGAGTCATACAAACTGGACTTGCCCCCTACATTAGAGGAAGTCCATAATGTATTTCACGTGTCGCAGTTGAGACGGTATGTGGCAGATCCCAGCCATGAACTGGACCATTTCGAGATCGAGGTGGGCCCTACTCTTAGTTATCCAGAACAGCATGTAGAGATTCTGGATCAACGAAAGAACGTGCTGAGGAACCAGACGATACCCTTGGATCCGTAGCTTGGAGGCACCACTCTCAGGTGAGTCTACCTGGGAGAGGGAGGACGAGATGTGCGAGAAATACCCTTATCTTTTTCCGCCATGAGGTATAACTTTCTATCCTTCTCATCTATTCAGTTTTGTCTTTAATTTCGAGGACGAAATTTTTTAAGGGGGTAATTTGTCACATCCATTTTTCTATTTAAGGGTATTTTGGTAATTGTAAATTCTTTTGATTATTTTAATATATTGTATTATTGGTGTTGCAATTTGGTTTAGCCTTGGTGCAACCTAGCATAGTATCTCACCATGATTTAGTAACTTAGTAGCATGATTAGTTAGGGTTAGAAATCCTATTCTAGTTAGTTTCAGGTTATGAGCTAATTAGCATGTTGATTAGAGGCTAGTTAGAAACCTTTTTTTAATTAATGATTCATTTTTATCATAGGAAGAAGCCCAAAGCCCAACTGTTAAGGAAGCCCTGGCCACCTATGTTGTGGCCGGCCAAGCTAGGTCAAGGGGGAGCCTATTTAATATCTCTTATTGAGAAACTCTTCTCTTTTTATTTCTTTCTTCTCTTGGCAAAACCTAAGTAAGTATTCCTTCCATTTTTCTCATTTCTTCTCCTTTAAACCCTAGTCTTTTGCATTAGGTTCTGATCCTTGTATATGAAATATGGATGGTGAGAAAATTCATAATTGAAGTGCATTGGAGTTTTGGAGCCGCAAGGAGGATCTTCACATTTAGAGCTTTCTATAGGAATTCATCTCAATAGGTAATCTCTCCAAAACCGTTTAATTTTATGAATTTTTTAGTGAATGCATCCATTTAGGTGTCCCTAGCTGTAGGATGAGTTTTGTAGAATTTGACAGTGGTTTGGTGTCCGTATCAGACACGTATCCTGTCTTTGTGAATGTGTTCGATGAACTGCCCCAAGGGATTTTTATTCGAATTTTTGAAATCTAATTGAATGGATTTGTAGATCTATACATGGCTTATGGTTTTGTATCACACTGGAGGAAAATTTGTGCTGTGTTCGTGTCCAAATCGGCACGAACCCGCTCGTACGCGAGCTGCGCACGTGTCCTGCTACTCGGGCACAGTAGCGGACACGATAGGACACGTCATGACCCTAAAATTGGTACACACGTAGGGCACATCACTGACACGGGGTTGATCATGTTTCATGAGATTTTATCGAGCGGATCTCGAGAAATCTCACGTGCACTGATTTCAGCCGCACTGTACGCATGCGAGAAATCGCGTCTGATACGCGCGTGAATCTTTGACACGTGGACACGTGATCGTATGGCAGGGTATTAGACACCTAGACCAATGCTAGGTCGACCCTCGTGCATGATCACGAGGCAAGACGTGTGTCACGACCCGCACCCGCTTTTCGGATACGAGACGTGTCCAAGCCAGCCTACGCCGCAGTAGTCGGCGGTAGAATGCTGTCAAGCCCGTAAGAAATAAATGCTCAAAAAAACCTTATTGCTCATTCACATTTCTAGATTTATTACAACATTTACAACATTTATGATTAAAGAAAATACATGATTTTACAATTAAGGAAATGAAACCACATCTATCTATTTCTAGGTTTCTGTCTACAAGTACACCCGTATCTCCCAAGCTAAGTGAAGCCACAGCTAACCTGAAAAATGATGGTTTCCAGTCAGGAATGGAACAAGTACACCAACCGACGACAATGCAAAACACAATAGAATTAACAAGACATGAAAATAGCATATGGAATATGAAAGCTAGTAAGAAAACTGATGACATAGCACGAGAGAGAAGTAAACAAGGAAAAACTAATAAAAGACATCTATCTAGGTGGTGTGAAATATCCTTTTCGACATGTGGATGGCTAGGGGTAAATCAGGCACACTGCACGTGTCGTGCGCAGCGGCTATCATTCACGAGAGACACTAGGATAATTCTGGGTAGTCCACATGTCTACTAAGATATTTCCCTCCCGACTACTCCGTGTGACGAGCGTGTCAACAAGCAGCAAGATATATGTATAGACAAAATGAAAAGACTACTATGAATCGGAAAGCAATCAGAAAATGTACTTGCCTGAGGTCCTTAGCTGGTGAAACCAATAATACCATTGCGTCCAATATAGCCCGATTGTCTAGGGTTGATAAGAAAGTATGGATACAATTAGTTATGACCAATGATATTCTAACGATCTAAGCGATTTTCTAACTTAGTGAAAATGTAATTAAAATATGTTTAGAGAAATAATTATACACTATCTTTGAAACATAATAGAGATTGACCCTCTTTAAAATATTCATCTTATAAAGCTATTAAAATTCTTAATAAGAGGAAAATATATATATATATATATATATATATATATATATAGATATATATATATATATATATATATATATATATATATATATATTTTAGAAAAATATATATATATGTTTAGAAAATAGTTTTGATATTTGAGACATATTAATCCAAATATTTATATAACTATTTTGAAAATTATGGAGAAATCCATTTAAGTCAAAACTAGATTAATATACCATAAAAATACAATAATGTAATTTTACTAATAAATAACAATATTAATATTAGCAAAACCAATGTTAATATAATAATAATGGTTGTAAATACATAGATATGTATAAGCCAAAAATAAATTATAAGTTTTAACTAAATAGCCCAATATTCGTTTGGCCCAAATACCTTATTTCACTAAAAGCCATAAACTATCTTTATATATATAATCTTTTTGTCAAAGCCTACCAGGACAATACCTATACCTTTATTTAGAGTCTGAACCCTATACGTATATAATTACAAAACTCAAATAAACACAAAGTATGTTAAAGTATACTTAATATTTTAATGTTAAGTATAACAGCAACAAAAATAGTAATATACAATACTATATTCATCATAAAATAAATTAATATAAGTATACTGATATAATAATTTAATATAACATAATATTAATAATAATTACTATTGGAAATTTCCTCATCCATTCATTCATTCTCTGTAACTAAGGAATTTGGGGAAAGGGGATTAGAGAGAGAAAGGCTCACTGTGTGCAGCTCGCTCGTCGAGGTGACCGCCGGTCACGCGGCGCTGCTCCGCCGCTTGGAGCTCGACGTGGCGCCACCCCAGTGATACCGGCATGGCGACACGACGACGTGGCAGGGGTGCGGCGGCTAGGGCGCAGGCGTGTGGGCGACGCCGGCAGCGAAGGGCGGTCGGCTCCCGATCCAAGCGAGGGTTAGGTCCGCGGTCTGGTGACTTCGGCGGTGGCGCAAGGGAAACGCACGGCGGTGCGCTCCGCTCGAGGGGCTGATGGCGGCACAAGGGTTTGCCTTCGGCGGCGCGCTCCGAGAGAGGCGTCGGCTCCGGCAACGAAGACGGAGGCGGTGGGAGCCCTCGAGCGCCATGGGCGAGGCTCCGGTCGCGACTGAGCGTGAGGCTCGTCGCGAGGAGCTTCCGCGGCACAGGCGTGGTGGCGCCGGTCATAGTCGGAGGGGTGGGTCGTGCTGCTAGCAGGGGGAACGACCGACCAGGCTGATCTGGCGTCTCACCGGGGCGGGGAAGACGACGACGACGTGGTCGTCGATATGACCAGGCACTGCACACGGCGACGCTGGCCAGAACGGGTTTGGCGGCGTGCCGGTGGATAGCGTGACGCAGAGCGCCGACTCGCGTGCGCGATGGGGCCCCGTTCAGCGTTGACAAAGGTAAAGATTTCTGGGTTAGGGTGTCCGGAGTTGTCGGACACGGGTTGAACATATTTGTAATATGGTGGAATAAGATGGATATGATATGACATACAGGTCCAGACACGGCTGACACGGGCACTAATTTTTATATTGTCTGTTGGTGGTGGAGATGACGACGGTGACGGTGGTGATCTGTGGTAATGGTGGTTTGTGGCTGGAATGTGTGGTTGTGGTCGGAAGACCCAGGGTGGTGGTCGGTGGTCGGATGGACTGGAGGTGAGGCTGGCGTTTGCTAGGTTGCTGCTGGTTCTTCGAATTAGACGCGTAGTAGCAGGTGCAGCATTTTGCTTCTTGTTATTGGACTTCTGCTGCTCCAATTGATTCAGTCTCTTCTCAAGACCTTCACGCGGATCCTGTTTCTCTAATTTATAATCTTCAATAGCTTTAAGCACCGGCTGCAGAGCACCCATCTCTTTTGAAGCTGGTTCATCTGTGCTTAGGGTTTTTCTTTTGGATTAGAAGGAGAAGTATAGAGGCAGAAGGATGAAAGAGATGTGTATATATAACGTAATTGATAGGGAGATTCGATCTCTACCGCTAACTACGATCCGACACGAGGAAAACACTCTATCTACTCCCACAAGTCCATTACCAGTAAGTATATTGAGCCTTACTGATAATGACTCGGGCTCCAATCCTACCCGTGTCGTAAATCGTGCAGACATAAATGAATGCGATGCACCAGAATCAAATAAAGCTGAAGCTGGAAAGGAGTTGACGAGAATAGTACCTGCCACTACCTCTCCTGGTGCCAATCCTTCCTCCACGGTCATTACCATAGCCTGACCGTGCCCTCGGGGTGCTGGTCCCCTCTGCTGAAATCCTCGTGCCTGCTCTGACTCAAGGCTTGGGCTTGAACATACTGCTGGGGGTTTGCTGCTGGAACACTTGGGTCTGAGGCGGCAAGGGCCTCGGCAATGGATACTGCTGCTGGGACCGGAGCTGGTCCTCTCACCGAAGAGCTAGAAAGGTTGGATGATGATGAACCACCCCTATTCGGACAGGACCCAACCCTATGGTCTGGTGCTCACAAGCCAGACACAATCCCTGTGCCCTGCGACAATCTGCCACCACATGGCCTGGCTTCCCACAATAAGAACATTCCACTGCGGAAGACTGCTTCTGCTTCTGCTGCTGAGGGTACGTCGGAGTGGAATGCTGAACCGACGTTACTGAGGCCGCTCGCCTCGGAGCTCCAATAGTCAAAGCCCTGGCTGTCGGGGCCGGTGCTGAAGACTGATTTATCTGGCCGTGAGATCTCTTCCGACCTCCGGTCCTATCCACAATCCTCTGGGAGGTATACCCATGCCTCCGGGCTGCTCTCAAGACTGCATCAAAAGTCTGATGCTCAAACTGCTCAACTGCCAACAAGATCTCCAGGTGAAGTCCCTGCTGGAACCGCTGGGCTCTATCATACTCGGTTGCCACCAGGGTGGGAGCAAACCGACTGAGTCTAGAAAACTCGGCATATCCGTCGACCGTCCTGCCTCCTTGTTTCAGATTGGTAAACCTCGTCTGCAGATCATACCGAGCCACGACATCGAAATACTTGGTCTGGAATCTCTCCCTGAACACTGCCCAAGCAATAGGTGCTGCTAATCCAACGGCCTGTGCTGCCCACCAGCTGCGGGCAAGATCTAACAACTGCAGGCGCACCACGGCTACCTTCTCATTCTCTGGAGTCCTGGCTGCTTCTAGAATCACCTCTGTGTCCTGAAGCCATGCATCTGCTGCAATAGCATCTTCACTACCGTCGAAGAATGGAGGGTTCAAGCGCTTGAAGCCATTAGCCGCGCTGTTCCCTGGATGACCGCCTCTGGTCAAAGCAGCCACTGCCTGTTGCAATGCATCTCCACGACGATCTTGAGAAGCTATCAAGGTCCTGACGAGACCTACCAAAGTGCCATCATCAGGCTCGGCAGGCTGAACTGGCTGGACTGGTGGTTCTCCGTCAGAAGGCACGACTCTGGAGGCTACCCCGGAATGCTGGGCTTGATCTCCAGGTTGCTGCTGGTCCGCGGGAGGTGCTCCGCCTTGCTGGTCGGTAGGACCACGAACAATGCCGCTGAAGAAGACGACATAGGAAACAATAAGGAAGGACCAGGACAGATCAACGATACAAGCATATGATCAGGACAAGAAGCCAGGGATTCAGAAGATATGAGCAGAGATCAAGGACGAATACTGATTGAGACATCTATTCGGTAAACCCTCACATATCTTGATTTACAAGACCTGCATGGGCCACCACTTAAACCATGTCACGCCCCAGAACCAGAATACTGGAGAGGGGGGCAGACATAGCCAGCTACGTATATTGAAGTGCAACCCACCTCGCTATACGGTCACGGCTGTCTAGGATACATGAGGGTTTATCTACAAGCCAACAGTCTCTTAAGGTCATGAACAAGCCTAGTGTCTCAATCATAAGCAAGTAAGTAAAAGTCACAAGATGTATGATCATTAAATATACAATAGTAAGGCGTCCCAAACATTACATATTCAGTTGATCATGAAGCTAGTCGTTACAAAATGTCAGGACTAGCGAGAGTTTAGTCATACATGATCAACCCTAGGATCTGTCAATCATGTTACAGCCCGTAAGCAGACAATAAGTAAGTGCAATCGAGCTAAACAGGTGCTCGTCGGCTAAACGCCTCAAAAGATATTTTTACAAAAGAGTGGGAGAGCCAAAAATAACCCACTCGTTGCCAGGATTCCTTCTAGTGTTCACCATCTGGCAGGAATGTCGGTAGATCCTCGGTAGCTGCTCCAAAATCTGGCCACACAAAACCAGCTGGGTCAGACCCCCAGAAAGAGCAAGTGCCACAAAGGAGGCTTCACTTAAGAACCAAAACCAGCAATCAGCACAAGATATAAATAAAGTAAGAACTGGAAATAAAGAAAATACACCAGGATGATATACGACGAGATAACCATGGAACTATTCAGATAACCAGGTTACAACCCGTAACCCAAATAAGGACCGGGGTTGTAACCCTTCGTCTGAACAGAGCTTAGAATTCTCACCATTTATCGGTAAAATAAATACAAGCATTCTGGTCATTCAATAATCTGGAACAGGATCAGGGCAAGACTAGACTGGTTAGACTCCGTCCAATCACTTCACGGCCAAGCAAGAATTATGGCTTGATACTTAACTAACTAGGGTTGCCACAAGCCTAATTACTAACAAGATGCAGTGAGATTATTCCGCAGCCACAAGCCCTGCAGACCATCCAGGTTCCCCGGGTTAAAAGATTAGAGTTGAATTCAGGTGGGTACATCGTCCAGAAAACGAATGTACCCTTAGGTAGCTTGAAGGGTGCAACACATGACAGTGTGCTGGAAATGTGCCCTACTCGACGGCAGGCTACAGATCCCAAGGCGTGCCCAGGTAACAGGATTGCCTGTAGCTGGGAATCTCTTCATGACTAATGTATTACTCTAGTTATTAGCCCTTAGTTATTTCAATAGGTACTCCTGACCGTGGTACTCAGGAGTCTCCTCCTAGATATGATGCAAGACAAGACTGGATTATTTATACAAGCACAATCGCCCACGGTGTCCAGGTTATTATACAGGTCATGTCATGTCAGGTAGCCGTCGCAACAGCTTATCAAGGTATAACATGTCAGGTTATCAGGTCAAGTGTAGTTGTCAGGAGTGCGCCACGACGGGCCACTATCAGGTCATGTTAGGTTACTCATGTCAGGAGTGCACCACTACGGGTCACTATCAGGTCATGCTCAATTGTCAATTCCAAACATATCAAGTAAATTCGCAATTATCAAGTTCAGGACAAAAGGCGTAAGGATATAAAATGGGCGTAAAATATCTAATAAAATATCAATATACAGGGCTATAAAAGAGCCAAGCTTAAGGAAAATAAAACCAAATCTGACACGCTGACATGAGACCAAGTCAGCCAAAGGCCATACGCTCAGGTCAAACTATGCTCAGGCCAGCGCACACCTTGCTCGCTTAAGCTAGCGTACCAAGGCACGCGTACGCTCAAGCTACAGGTCAGCGTACGCTCAAGCTAGCGTACCAAAGGGTCCATACACTTCCAATGGGAAGCGTACGCAAGGGTCAGCGTACACAAGGGCACGCTCAAGCTACAGGTCAGCGTACGCTCAAGCTAGCGTACGCTCAAGAATACGTACGCTTGAGCTAGCATACGAAAGGGTCTAGGGCACGCTCACGCTAGCGTACGCAAAAGACACGCTGTCAACGGCAGCGTATCAAGGCTAGCGTACGCTCGCTAAAGAGCAGCGTACCAAGGCTAGCGTACGCTCGCTAAAGAGCAGCGTACCAAGGCTAGCGTACGCTCGCTAAAGAGCAGCGTACCAAGGCTAGCGTACGCTCGCTAAAGAGCAGCGTACAGCTCAGTGGCGTAAGCTAAAAAGCTAGCTCACTGTTCACTGTCTTCTCCAAATGGCAAGAACAGCAAGAACTCTAAAGTTGAATCTAAGCTTCAACAGTCCATATCTTGGTCAAAACAAGTCCGAATCCAACTTTCCAAAGGTCAAAATTGGGTAGAATGAAATTCTCTACAACATGGAACCATCAAAACTTGAAAACAAGGAAGTTTGATAGATCAAAACCACCAAAAAATCTGAAAATAGCAAGACTCTAGATCTACAAGAATTAAAGCCTCAAAATGGAAAATGACAAGTTCTAATGTGGTTTAGAATCATGAGGAGAAGCTAATGAAACCATCAAAAGGAGTTCTCTGTGGAAGCAAGTTGCACTTGCCTATGGTGTTCTTGGTTGGTGGAGAAGAGTAATGGTGGGGAAGGAGAAGTAAATGAGAATTATGGAGGAGAGAGAAGGTTGGTGGGGATAATAAAGAAGGGGGTTATGGTAGAAATGAAGGAGAAGCATAAGCTAAGGTGTTCCACCCTTGGCCCATGATGAACCAAGCATTGGGCCGGCCGAACCAAGCCAACCCAAACCGAGAGTTAAACCAAGCCGAGAGCTAAACAAGGAATCAGGCAATACAGAATAAAATACGTATACGTATCCCAAAATACGTAATACGAACACAGGCATTACAGCTAGACATCAGGGACCCCTGACTCACACAGAGGACAGGCGAGGTCTGAGGTGTAGTCGGATCTTACGAGATGGAGAGTGGAGGCCGGAATCGTATCGGTACACAGAGGAGCTGGGAGGATTCATTAGGGCTACAGTCATTGATCCGGCTTTGCCTGCGGATCGGTGGATTTGGGAGCCGACTGGAGCTTCTTCGGGCTCGGGGGAGTTCTAGTTCCGTAGTTGCTACAACCTTATCCGGCACACTTTTCCTCTGAGTTCTGATTACGAGTTCGTCTGGTGTACGGGTCTGGCCAGGAAGATGCAGTTGTGTGTTTACAAGCTTCTTCTGGGTCGCCTCTTGACGAGGGATAGACTGTGTTCTTTTGGAGTGCCAGTGCCGGATCCCATGTGTGCTTTGCTTGGAGCCTGAGTCTATTAAACATATATTTTTCGAGTGCACTCTGGCATGGCAGATATGGTCGGAGCAGAGTGGGGTATTGGGAGTGTACGCCTCTGGTAAATGCATTGGGACATCATCCAGGTGATTCGAGATAGTAGGGGTCGAGGTCAGGACTGGTTCCGCACAGCCAGAGTTCGTCTGGCGGCTTCGGTTTGGCATGTTTGGCGGGAGCAAAACCGCCGGATTTTTGAGGGACTAGTCACACCTCTGGTTGGCATTCTCCATAATATTGAGTTTGATGTGAATGCTATGGAGAATGGATGAGTGTTGAGTGGGAGTCCCACTCAATTTGTATGTTGTATGATTATGGCTTTTCGTTTGGAATAAAATTTACCTTTTTCAAAAATATATATATATATATAATATATATGTGTGTGTGTGTGTGTAGTGTGTGAATCTTATCCTTTAATCCTGAATTTTGTGTGACTGAATAGAATCTCATTTTTACTGAGATTGGAGGGTTCCCTTCACCACAGTACACACACACACACAAGCCCCTTCTTCATTGTATTATATGTGTTATATATATATACACATTTTTTTATATGTGTGTATATATATATATATATGTATATATATATAATTATATATATATATATATATATGTATATCCTATTATGAATATTTGAATTAAATGTGTGTGTATATATATATATATATATATATATATATATATATGTATGTTATTGCTACTAAAGGATATAGTCTAGGCTTAATGAGTCAAATTATGGTTGACCCCATGAGCCTAAATTGGCCGAGTTGACCACCAAGTCGACCAAGTTGACAAAAGTCAACTTTAAGTCAAACTTCGTCCAAATCAACTCAAATGAGCTTAGAATGACTAGATGATTTGTGTTTGACCTAAAATTTGGTAGATGAACTAATTAACTTATGGTTGACCAAGTTTGACCAGAGTTGACCCGGTTTGACCAGAGTTGACCAAGGGTTGACTTTGACCTAGAAAGACCTAGAATATTTAGAGTCCATTGTAGACTATTTTATTTTATGTTAGACATGTTGTGACCTGTGTTGCTCTAAAGAGGACTAGATACTCCAGCTCAGACTCATATTCTCATCAGACAGCCAGGATATCAGGCGAAGTAGATTCTCTGACCGTTTCATACTTGTTAGGAATTATATTCTTGTCATAGTTTAATTTACTTGATGCTGACACGACATTATCACAGATTAGTACTATATGGATCTTTACATGATGTTATCCCCCTCGGGTGCATTGAATACATCGTGTCATGTGTTTCACGAACATCATGTACTATACTCATGTGCTCTCATGTACTCTCATGATCTCATGAACTTATGTATAAACTATCATGTACAAATAACACATGTCTAGATCCTTGTGTATTGATTGGGGCATGGAGGAGTAGAAATAGTCATGTGAACAATTCCAAAGTAGTGTAATCATGTACAAACTCTTTAGTATAATCATGTGCAAATCAAGTCGTTCACATGTCTATCTTGTACCATAAATCACGTAGTCACTTACAGTTCTCTATTATCATATATAGATAGCTTTGTTTATCAGCTTCTCTCTTCTTTTCATACTTATTTCTTACAGCGTTCATGTATCTTAGCCTATTACATGCTTTATATTTCTGTCAATATATGAACTGCGTGAGATGTATTGTGCCCGTTCCCGTCCTGATTGGACTGTTGAAAATATTACAGGTAATGAGGAGTTTTGTCCTACATTTTATGGCACATGCTTAGATGACACCGGTGACTTGGACCCTCATGAGGATCCTACAGTTGCTGAGGACTTACCTATTGACTAGATTAGATTTCTAGACTAGTTTCTCATTAGTTGTCTTATTTCATGTACTTTCAGTTTTTGGATATTGATAGATGTTTGTATATTCAGATATTACTCTCATTTGTAGCTGGTTGGAGATTACACTTTTATCTTATCTTTACATCTATTCTTTTTATTCTACCTTAGATGCTGTGATTGAGTTGTACCTTTATATTGTCCTCCTTTTGGAGTGTATATCATTGTACAGGTATGGTTATTGCTAGATGTTTTCACCTAGGACAGCATTCTACCGCCGACATTGCGGCGTAGGCTGGACGTACCCACTTTTCATGCCCTTACACTGGGTGCGGGTCATGACATACCTAGAATAGTGATATGTAATGTTTTTCATATGATTAATAATATAAATTTTTGATCAATTTAAGTGGTATGATTTAAATTTGTTAGACATGATAAAAAAATACTTGTAGCTTACCATTTTCAAGTGGCTGAATGACAACGATGGACACAGAATAGTAAATTACTTGTGGCTTAAAGATAACTATTAGCCATGGTCATAAAAAAATACTAGTAACTAAAAGTCATTAATTGGCCATGGTGGAATTAAATACATGTGGCTAAATGATACAACTAGCCACACTAAAAAACAATTGTGTGTCTATAATGAATTTATCACCATGGTTTAACATATTTTCTGTGTCTAAAAGTAGATCAATAGCCACGTTAACAAATATTTGCGTGTCTTCAGAAAGATTTTAACCATAGTGCTAGAAATTATGCGTAGCAGAAAGTCATAAATTGGCAATGTTAAACTATTTTTTGCGTGCCTGAATGATAGCTAAGGCCATGGTTAAAACAAAGACATGTGGCTTTAAGGTAAACAATAACCACTATGAAAATAATTGTGTGTCTATAAGGAATTTATTGCCATGGTTTAACTGATTTCTAGTGTCTAAATGGTGATCAATAGCTACGTGGAAAAATATTTGCGTGTCTTCAAACATTATTAACCATGGTGCTACAAATTTTGCGTAGCTGAAAGTCATAAATTGGCCATGTTAAATTATTTTTGTGTGTCTGAATGATAGATAAGGCCACGGTTAAAATAAATCCATGTGGCTTTAGGGTAAACAATAGCCACTCTAAAAAATAATTGTGTGTCTATAACAAATTTATCGCCATGGTTTAACTGATTTTATGTGTCTAAAGGTGATCAATTGCCACGTAAAAAAATATTTGCGTGTCTTCGGATAGTTTTTAACCATGTTGCTACCAATGTTGCGTAGTTGTAAGTCATGAATTGGCCATGTTAATTTAGTTTTTGTGTGTCTGAATGATAGCTAAGGCCATGGTTAAAACAAAACCATGTGGCTTTAAGGTAAACAATAAGAACACGGAAGCAAACTTGTGTGTCTATAACAAATTTATCGCCATGGTTTAACTGATTCCCCATGTATTAAAGGTAAACAATAGCCACGTAGAAAATAATTTGTGTGTCTTCTGAAGGTTTTTAACTATGGTGCTACAAATTCTACGTAACTATAAGTCATGAATTGGCCATGTTAGAATAAATTTTGCATGTCTGAAAGATAGCTAAGACTATGGTTAAAATAACACAAGTGGCTTTAATGTAAACACTAGCCACGTTAAAATAAATTGTGTGTGTATAAGGAATTTATGGCCATGGTTATAGGAAAAATGGTTGACTAGCCACTACCAAAATAAGTCAAATCTGCGACGTAATCATCGACGCATAGTTAAAACGTCGCTAATATTTTGGATATTAGCGTCGTATAATATAAACGTCGCTAGACATTACTGTGTGAGAATAATAGCGACGTTAAGCGACATTTAGTGACTACAGTTAGCATATTGGAAAGTGACATCGCTGAGAAGTCGCCGAACGTTGCTATATTTTTGTAATCAATGACGTTTAGCGACTTTTATATCTATGAGTCCCAATATTCTATATATTCTGCAACATTTTGCGACGCCTTTTCTAAGCGTCGCTAATGTTTCTAATATAGGGTTCCGACTACATTTTTTCCCACTCATTCTCCAAAAATTTTAAAATGCACCCTTCTGCCTCTAATACCCCTCCACCACCGTGCGCATCCAGCCACCTCCGCGCGCCTCTAGCCCCTCCGCCACCTCTGGTCGACAGCGTTCTCCGGTCGATAGCTCCCTCCCGTTCGCCTACGTCTCCAGCCCCTCCTCCACCTCCATCCCCTCCGTTCGCCTATGCCGCCTCCAATCCCATCTCGGTAACCCCCCCTCTTTCTCTCTCTCTCTCTCTCTCTCGTAGAGTGAACACAAGACATCGGGACACAACCGACCACAGAAACTTGGACACAGATGTTGACACGGGACACAACCGACCACAGAAACTTGGACAGATGCTGATATAGGAGACATGGACACACCTAATTAAACTTACTAACACCAAGGCCAACAGGCCTGTGCACTAGGCCGAGCCTTGCTGCCACTATATACTGCTCAATAGTGCAGGTAATAGCCAAGTAGCCAAGATCCTGCCTTACCCCAAATGCCTGTACTGGCCTAAAGCCTCCACTTATCAAACACAGATACTAACTGAAAACTTTAACTAACTCTTAGACATGAAGCTAACTGAGACTCTAAAATAGGAAACTAATTGACACTCTATAGGAAACTAACTGATACTAAATGATACTCTCTGAAACATACCAAGTCCCCACTTCTAGTCACTACCACAGGGAATGGGGTACTGGATCACAAGCCTATGGCTAATATGGCACTGGCCAACATAGCTAAGAGCCAAAAGGAGTGTCTACTGCTACTCAAATAGGTATGGAAGACCCCAATACAGGGCCTGCACACTCTGTCCTACCTGGATACTACACCCCAAGCCAGGGCAATGCTGCTATTGTTGCTGTACTTTGCACTCAGTGCAGGCAATGGCCATGTGGCCTGTACTGGCCACACTCCCTGCTGTAGGGACTGACATGTGCCAAGTCACTGACCACTGATACACTCCTCTAATTATCTGACATCTGAAATACTCACTGAAGAAGTAGTCGTAGTTGCGAGCGTAAGTCCTCTGTATGCCTTGAGGTAGAAAATATATGGTCGTAGTCGTAGTTGCTTCTTTAAGCATTTATGTGCTTCTTGGTCAATCCGATGATGTACTTTAGAGCTTTGATGCAGTAGTAAAAATGTAAAATATATGGTCGTGTCCGATCCTACTAGGTTGTGTCAATAGTGAGTGGCCTAGAGTGTATATTGTCGCCCATATTAATGGAGTTTGAAATCGAAGTTGTCCATATGTCTTCTAAGTTTTAAATCATGTCTTCGTGCCATTACTTTTGCAAGCCTTTGAACGATGTACATGTATCTATCTTACAGAAGTATCTAAAAATGGATATGAATTACTATCTACGGTATTGTTCGTGGATGTACAACCGTCATCCTGATGACATGTGCGGTGTGTGGATGAATTCATAGAGGGTGTACAGCAGTTCCTACAGTTCGCCAAAGCGTTCCCTCAATACATGGACGGTACCAAAATTACGTGTCCGTGTTTGAGATGTCGCAACTTAAAATATCATCCAGAAGTGGAAGTCACATATCATTTATACTTGAAGGGTTTCACGTCGAATTACTATCAGTGGACCGCGCACGGAGAACTTGTGTCTTTAGCATCAGAGTCGGAGCCTTATGTGGATGTCCACAATCATGCTGCTAACGACGATGGGTGGGTGAACATAGTTTTTAATGCGGCGGGGCATAGTTTTGATCTGAACAATCATGATGCAGCCGAGGCACCGAACGCCGATGCTGTAAAGTTCATGGAGCTGCTGGAGATTGCAAGGACTCCATTATATCCTGGTTCTGAGGATCATTCACCATTGGAAGTGGTTACAAGATTATTGAACATCAAGTCCAATTTTAACATGTCGCAATATTGCAACAACCGACTGATGGAGTTGATTATAGAGATCTTGCCTGAGGGTGCTAAGTTACCCAAAGACTTCTACCAGTCTAAGAGGATGGTGAGATCGCTCTAGATAGGGATACGAGAAAATTGATGCATTATCCGAAGAGAAGACGAAGGTGAAGATGAAGTGAAGAGAGGAAGAGGAAGAGGAGGTCGAGGAAGACGAACAAGATGAATTTTCTGAAGATGATTGAGAGAGATAACTTTTATTTTGTTATTATGTAGACTTGGTTATTCTGTAGACTTAGTTATTATCGAGTCTTGGTTATTATCTGGACTTTGATAGTTTTATAGAATATACTATTTGGACTTAGATGTTTCTTGTAGAATGTAGTTTCATATTTCTGACTGTAGAATGTACTATATATTTTTATTTGTTGTATCATCATATGTTGTTATTAGGTATGATAGGACGACGGGGATCGTTCGACAGGTCCCGACGTAGATGGGGTTCTTCTCCGGTACTTCCTACGGGTACTAGTTCTGGATCCTCGACGCCGAGTACTCCAGTGTATCGACCAGCCATACCTCCAACTGCCACGATGTTACGTGGCAGCACTCCTGGGATGAGTAGTTCCAGGCCTGACACTTCTCCCTCGTCTAGCGTTCCTCCTGCTGAGACAACGATGGAGACAGATGAGCAGATGGAGGAGGCTGAGCCGACGCCAGATCAGTATCAGCGAGATCCTCCGTGCGCACCTCCGGAGGAGGCGAGGACGGAGATCTGGGTCGTCGGTACAAAGTAAGTATTTTGGTTTATCATATATATCGTTTATTTCTTTATTCATAATAAATTCATTTTTTCATGAATATAATTACCTTTGTATAGATATTGTCCCTCGTCGGTACATAGATGCCTGAGCTATTTATTAAGGTACAATTATGGTGGCCCTTGGTTGAACTATTCTGATGCACCGGACGATAGAAAGGCCTTCTAGTTTATGCAGTTCAAGGTAAAAGTATATTTGATTTTAATATGAATCATCTTATTTATGTATATTATATAACTGACTAATTGTTTCATTTAGCAAACATATTTCTATCCATCACACGAGCCAAGTTGATCGAGGGGATGTTTCTTGCCGTCACCGCCAAGCTGATTCGTGATGCTATTAATGACCAGAAGGCTCGTGATCGTGCCGGAAAGCCGATCCAAGGTTGGATCACCCCTGATCAGTGGACTGTAATGAAGGCTAGGTTCGATGCGCCTCGATACAAGGAAAGGTATGAGAAGGCCAAGGCGGCCAGACAGAAGGCATCAAAGTGGTGCGGTGGGTCGATCCCGATGACGGAACATTTTCGTCGTTTGGTATGTTCTTTTATTTCAGAAATATTATTTTAATATAAGTACGATAAAATTCATAAATAGTACTAAATAATATATTTTAACTGGTAAGGAGGGGTGATGACGCCAACATGGTGACTGTCTTCCTGGCCACCCATTGGAATGGCGAGAAGCTTATTGACGAGAGGGCCGAGCAAACCTATATAAGTATTATAATACTTTGTGTTAGTTTTAATCATTTGTGTTAATTTTTAATATAACATAGGAAATATGCAAATACATATTCATGTAATTAGTATTAATAAGTACATTAGACATTAGCAATTATAGAGTATCTATACTTATCTAGGCCGCATATCTTAAGCTTCGTGAGAGGGACGGCTGCTAGTGCACCTGCAGCGGGAGAGGCTGGTACTTTCTCGCAGCCCACTCCAGCTCCGTCGGAGGACGAGCTGTAGGCGACCGCCGCTGGTGGTCTCTATAGGGGTACGTACTACGGTACGGGATCCTATGGCGCCCTAGTTGCGACACAGTCCTTTAGGGCCTCCGCTGCAAGTGTACAATTCCCACAGCCCTCGTAGGAGTCTGTCCGAGTCTAGCAGATCGTTGACCGTCAGATTGATTTTTTCCATGACGATATGACGCGAAGGATCCAGGAGCAGACGCAGACGCAGATGGACGATGCCACGCTCATCGTACGATTAGATACGTTCGAGCGCAGCATCATGGAGCTCATGGATATAATTGAGAGGACAGAGCGTGGTGTTTCTGATCTTAGAGCGTCGACCTAGCATAGCGTAACGGAGCTACAAGCATCATAGTTGTCCATAGGCGAGAGGCTGACGATGATGCAGGATTCGATGGTTGATAGCAGTATGAGGCTGTTATCTACCATGGATTTATACAACCAGCGACTAGCAGCATTGAAGCAGGTACGTCCTTCGGATGCGCCTTTATCGTCACTGACTCCACCGACGTCACTGCCTTCTTCATCGACACCGACTCCACCAACATCACAGCCTTCATCGACGTCGGTATCGATATCACGGGAGCAGTATGAGTTATTTTTATCCTTGATGCACGGCAGTGCCCCTCCTCCTCCAGATCGGCAGTAGTTCTAGTTAGGACTGTTTATTAATTATTTATGTGTAGAGTGTTTGTTTGTGTGTAGACCCATGATATTGAGTTTGAATATTATACATTTGATGAGGCTTTGAGACTTTATTGGTTGCTTGTGTTTAGACTTATCTGCGTGGATATTTATTTATTGCACTGATCTGTGTAAGACGGATTTTCTTCAGACTGGATTTGTAATTCTAATG
>JANAVB010044346.1:27500-107500 GCA_029216955.1 Iris pallida
AATTTGTTAACTTTAGAGACTGTAGGTTCTGGCCCACTTTTCAGTGCAAAGCGGGTCCAACGGCGGATACTGTTTTGCCCCAAAATTATCGTTTTGCCCCTGTATCCAGAATTGAACTTTTGGGCAGTCAAACTTAAACATTTCTTTTATGAAAAATATGTTGGTGATGTCTGTTTCAGCGTTCGGAGACTGTTGCGAGAGTTCGACTTTTGTGGCTCGTTGATTGACTGGACAGTATTGGTTCTACGTGCTACCACCAGGCAAGTATACCTTGTCTATTTGTATAATTTATTTTCATTCATTTCTGTACTATTATTTCTTTCTAGTTATATTTCATCACCTGCTATCCATCTTCATGTTATAGCTACTTTCTTATTTTACGTGCACGTTCCTTATTTAGTCATCTTATGCTACTATTGATCCATGTGAGTCTTGTGACGATTTTAACTAGTCTTCTACCTTCATCCTTGAGCTTGATTTGACTTGACCTGTAGCCATTATTGATTGATAGACATTGGCCCTGATATCTCTAGGACTGGGAGCGTCCAATGGCGTTACGGTATATAAACTCTTTATAGACTTGTTATTCCATCTCTAGGACTGGGGGCGTCCAATGGCGTTACGGTGTTAGAGACTTCTTATCGACCTTTTATCCCGTCTCTATTATCGGGAGTGTCCCATGGCATTACGGTAGTAGAGACTTATCTTTTGTCTCGAGGTCGGGAGCGTTCCATGGCATTACGATATTCAGACATCTTTGTTGATCGTTATCTGTTTTACTTTTCTCTCTTTCTGTATATTATTTATTGTACAATAGGCTAGTATATTATGTATCTTGCTAGTCTCCTGAGGACCTAGTGATCTCTCTAGGTATTAGATGAAGTTGTCAAGGTTTAGTTTATTAATGGATGAGGGTTTGCTTCGCCAAGACTTCAGGTACATAGTTGTTGTTACAATCATTATCTTTTTTTCTTTCTTTTTTTGTCCTATATTTGATTCTCGCTGTTATTATAGCCTAGCCTTTTGCAAGTTTCATTTTCTTCTAGCTTGTTCATGATAAATTTATTATTGGGGATCCACTCTAATACATTTATCTATTCTAGAATCAGTATATTATGGTCTGATCAGCCTTACTGCACTTGATTCGTTATTGTTACCGATATTTAGTGGATTGAGATATAGTCAATTTAGAATAACCAGACAGCTTATACGTATTCGAGTTGGGTTGGAGTCCTCTTGATACGTAGCTGGCATGTATACAATCTCCTAGTCTAATGTATTTTGGGACTGGGACGTTACACATTTTTTTTGGTGGCCCATGCATGTCGAGTTAGTCGTTTCGGTTACGTTACTGTACCGAAGGGGCCTGCAAATATGGTTAAACCCTTAGGAATCTCAATCCACAACTACCTTGACAATTCTTTTAGAAATTTCTCTACCGTCCTTGAACTCGTATTTGCTCTCGACTATTCTTCCTTTGCTTTTTCGTGCCATTGCTTCACGTCCCTTTCTATTTCGGAGTGACGAATGATCATGCTACTTAAAAATTTATCTGAAATTCTTAAGTTGTAGTGTAAGTTAGTTTGCTTATTGAATTCTGGTTGGTTGATAGATATGAGGGGTTTAGAGATGTCATAGGCATAGTTATCTATTAGTAGTAATTTTTGCAACTAGTGTGCTAGAGTATAAAATTAGGGCATCATGTATTTAATGGGGTAGTGTGACCAAAGGTGGGTAGACATCCTCAGTATAGAAATAAATATATGATCATACTAAGTTACGTCCTTATGGTAGTCACTCGATCAAGAAAAGAGTGGTAGTTTTAGTATAATGATTGACCCTCTACAAGAAGAAACTAGACATAGCCTAACCTAACCCATTTTCTATTATACCATGTTAGTTGTAAAGTTAGGATTAGACGGATTAGTAGGTATCACTTAGCTTGGTTAGGTAAAAAGGAGAATCATATAATTGTAATAATAGTATGATTAGGAGGGACAAGCCTTCAACATGATTATTGCAATACCGCTAGTACCAAAAAAAAGCAACTAGAGATGACCATTTATAGTCTTATGATAGAGATGTTGCAAAACCAAATTTTTTACGATTGATTATTACTTGAGTTATCAGGAGACACCACAGTGACATAGCATATCCCTTGATTCCTAGTTGCACTAGCACGGTTCTTCATTAGTGAGCCTTATTTTAATTTCGAGGATGAAATTCTTTTATGGTGGATAGATTGTGAGGACCCTGATTTTTAGGAATCATGTTTTAATATATTTTTATATGATTTCTATTTATTAGATTATATTTTATTCTTAAATATGATTATAGATGTACTTTTTTACAGCTTTGATTTTTGGAGCACAAGAAGCGCCAATCCTTCAAAACGTCCTTCATGAGTTTTAAAGTAGACAAATCCACTGTCAATTTGATATATCATGTCCCATCCAAACTTGTCTTCTAATATTCTTTTGACTTCACACAACTTTCGGTCAATTTGGCCATTTGACCAGTTATCGTAATTCTACACCTAACTTCCAACGTGAGTTCGGAACTCGACATCGATCAAAACCATTTGACCCAAAATATGGTTTTGACCCATATTAAGCCTACGACACACATGCCAAGGGTGTGCTACTCAATCGAGTCCCAATATGCTATTTATTTGCGAATGGCACAAAAGACTCATGGGTTGACTTTTTGAATTTGATTTGATTAGAAATATATTGGGACCCAAACCTAGCCAACCCCACTTGGTAGAGCCATGATTGGTTGCAATGAAATAGTAGAATTATTATGAAGTTATTTTAGGATTTTGTACAGCCAAATAGATTTAAATTCAATTTTTTGTATATATATGATTATATTTATAATAGCTTTATACATATATATATATATATATATATATATATATATATATATATATATATATATATATATATATATATATATATATATATATATATATATGGTCTTAGTCATGATAAGTTTTGAGATGCATAACAACTAACAATTTTGGCACAGCTAGTGTAGTTAGGTGCTTTGACTAGTGTACTAGCCATGCTAGGGAAGGCCTAGCCATAGCAGTGTCCCTACTAGGAAAACCAGTCAATGTTGCGACTTAACGTCTATAAACGATTTAATTAATATATTATTAAGGATTTTGACTTTTAGGAGACTGGTTGTGCTAAACTAGTCGAACTTGACCCAAATCAAACCCAAACCTATATAGAGACGCATGGGTCCAAAGACGTCCATGTAGATATATATTGTATACATATATTGGTAATTTATTTTTAAAGGTCTTGTATTTCTTTTCATAAATAATAATTTCTATGTATATATGTTATTGATATTAATGACTATTCCATAGCTATATTGTTTAGTATTTTATTTCATTCATTTCATTCTCGAGATACTTACATTGGTACCGCACTAGTCTCGACCTGCATTTATTTATTTCTATCATTGTGTTGTTGGTTTGTTGGGCTTTGTCGTTCACCTCGAGCTTTCCTTGTGGTACTTGCTATTGGGGGTTCTGACCCCAATGGTTTTGTTAGGCCAAATTTACCGTTAGAGCCCGAGGATTCTCCCTACCTTTCTCTGGATGACCTGCTGCCTGCTTAGATCTGCAATTGCTCCTTGAGAGTGGGTTTTGTTTTCTTACCACTTGTGGTTCATTTCATTTTGATGGTGTTAGCTAGGGCATGTGTTAACCCTATTATTTCGAGACTTTCTCAGACTTCGGTCAACATGATGTGTTATATTAAATCTAGACTGATATAGTGATCATGTATATTGGTACTTTGCTAGTGTAGCATTTTGTATTCACTAGCTTCCTGATCATGTATGATATAGTATTTTGGGATGCCTCTTTACTTTCATGTTTGATTCACTCTTGATATTTGTTATTGTTGGATTAGATAAGATTTGTTCGACAATAGAAGTTGTCAGTGGCATGCTAGATTCCTTCCACTTATCTTCTAGACTGTCATGACCGTAGCTTGGGGTACTGGCACACTCTGATATACGTAGATGGCTTTGTTCCCCCCACTCTACAGTATTTTGGTTCTGGGACGTGACATGGTTTTTTTGGTGGCCTATACAGGTCTGTCTTTCAGATTTGTGGGGGGTTCACCTTGTTAGAATCTCAATCCTATATTTGTCTTCATTTGATCTCCACTTGTTTATCGCGTCATCTCGTTTCCCTTGAATTATGAACATGCTTGATATGTCTTTGCTCTAATGTCCCTTTTTGATATCACGTGTCCTTATTCTTCAGGGACACCTCACCTTCTTATCTTATTCTTTCGAGGATTTTATTGCTCCTTCTTCTTCCGTGGTTCAAACAGTAGATCGGCATCAAATGCCGCCTCTGCAGAGTCTGGTACTACTACTACCTCAGTATCGGTTGACAGGTTTGTTTACTCTACTCCAGTCAATTCAGCCAGCTTAGTCAACTCAGCCATCTCCTTCACTTCCATTAGTTTAGCCAGCACAGATAGATCAACCGACTATGCTCAAGATAATGAGAGGCATTGTCATCCACTCAACAGCTCTAGCAGTTAGAGCTCCAGATCATCGAGCTCCTCGTTAGATAGTACCATTAGCCCTGACGGCAGTATTAATATCGCAGTCTAGGCAGTGAGTACAATCAGGGTGTACCTACTATGAGAAGCCAGGGTACGTCGCATCTTAGTACAGGTGGAACAATGATAAGTAACTCTGGTATGGATCATCTGATCACAGATAGGGACTTGCCTACTTTTATATCCATAGGCTTCGTTAGTTGTCTAGTACCTTTGGTGATTGAGGCTAGAGAGGACCAGTAGAGTCAGCCTTATAAGTCCTAAAAATCAAGTTGCACCCATCAAATAGTGCACAGGAGTCCAAACTGCGCACCCATCAATAAACAGCGCTAACATGAACAACGCCAAAAATCAACCGCGTTAGACTGAACCGCGCTACAGCCCGAGCGCGCTATGTTGACGTGACAAAGCCATCATTACCTGACAAGAAAATCAAATCTACTGACAGTTTGACAGCCCGAAAAACGAGGAATCCGTTCGTATCCCATGCAGCACGGCGCTCGAGAACAGCTGTACAGTCCAGTGCAGTCTGCCAGTTCAACCTGAGCGCGGTCTACCAGATCCTCCTTAGCGCAGTTTGACCAAGTCCAAATCCCAGCGCAGTCTAGCTGTCCGAATCCCAGCACGATCCATTGACTAGAGCTGAGCGCAGTCTGAAGCTAGCGCTATTAAAGTGGCGCGATCTATCAAGCTTTTTGAAGATAACTGACATTTATTACATGGCTTACATGCCATCAATTGCTCGCCATGTGGCAACCGCCTGTACACGACCAAGCACATTTTAATCAAACAATGCCACGCGTCTAAATATAGTTAGCCCACGATCGAGCAACTGCCCAAAGGCCAGCGCAGTTTACAGTCTGTGCAGTCTGTCACTGGCGCAGTCCATTGTGCGCAATCCAGAATAACTATAAAACAGTTATTTCTAGAACTCTATAAATAGAGTTTCAAGTTCTTCATTAAAGACATCAGATCATTTTCGAGATCATCCGAGATCAGGAGTTCTTGTCCAAGTGCTGTTGTATTATTCAGAGGCTATCGTCTTCAAAGTTCACATAGTCTAAGGGATAAAGCTATCGTCTTCAGAACGGATTCCTAAAGTTGTACTTTCCCAGAATTCATTGTACTCTTGTACGATTCTTTAAAGTTTGTGAAATAAAAAAAAACTTTTGTTTTTGCAAACAAAATGGCGACTCTGCTGGGGACGACTTTCTCCTCCGATGAGGAAGTGACAACTCAATGTGACACCGTGTCTATCGGAAAGACGCAGAAGACTCTGGTTGTTAAAGTCAACTAGACTGCCTACGAAGCAATGATCGACTCCAAGGCCACTCATCGAACTATGACCTCTGTCAAGAGCAAAGTCCGTTCTGTGTGGACTCCAAAGTCCTCTATGGCCCAGGCGCAGCACACTGTCTCTTCTGACAGTATGTCAGTGGCCTTTTCTGCCCGAGCGCAGCTCACTGTTTCTTCTGCCAGGGCACAACCCAAGGCCCCTGTAAGTCAGACGCAGCTCACTACCTCCTTTGCCACAGCACAGCTTATAAATTATGTTGCTCTAGCACAACTCAAGGATCCTATTCCTCTGGTGCAGCTCGCTGCCTCTTCTATCCGAGGAAGCCTACTGCTACCTCTTCTATCCGAGGCAGCCTACTGCTACCTCTTCTAGGACCCAATCCAAATCCTCTGTGGCCAAAGTGCCACCCAATCCTTCCTCAAAAGCTTCTGCTGCTAAGGTACCATCTGCAGCGTAAGCTACCAACGTGCCACTTACTGCGCAAGCAGCTGCTGCCTCCTCTGTCTTGGCGCGACCCAAAGAGGGTAGTCTCTTGACTATTCCCCTTCTTCCCAAAATAAAGGGAAAAGCTCTCTGTCCCTTTCCAAATCTTCAGTTGCACTGGCACAACCCACAGGGGGTAGTCTTTTGACTATTCCTCCTCCGTCTTAGAATAAACAGAAAAACCCTTTGGTCTTTTCCCAATCTTCCATAGTCCAAAACTTGGAAAACAACAGAGGGAAACGCTCCTTGGCCAACCCTTCTTCACAAAATAAAGGAAAAGGCCCTTTGGTCTTTTCCCAGTCTTCTTCGGTTTTTACCTCGGAAGATCAATCTGAACGTGCCTCGGCACCAAATAGTACAAAAACTCTCTCAAACAAGAGTTATTCTCTCCCTGCTAAAGGGAAGACTATTGACCAAAGAGGCATCTTGCCTACTCCAGTAGCACACTTCCAAGATCTCCCAACTCTTCGGATATCCCGATCAAAGCAGGAAAAATTGCTAGTATCTCAGACGGAGGCCCCTGGTGGTGAATTTGCCGATTTACAGACTTATCTCAATAGACCAGTTTCTATGAAACGCAAGCAACCAATGCCGAAGGCGAACTTGCATCAAAAGCAAACTTCCAGGAGGAAAAATCCTGACACCTATACCAACGAGTTGAGTACTTCTCTGTATACTCATGGGACAAAGCATCTGAAGAATCAGAATCATGTTCCGAATGTCGTCAAAGAATATATCCCCGATCTTCGGGAACACCTCAAGCAGAAGCGGGATAACACTTCAACACTTCCAATCCAACCACTGGAACGCCATTGTAATCACAAGGTGGTTATCAAGTGTTGTTGCCAGACGACAAAACGATCGGTCTTCGATCGTTTAACTTCTGAACCAATGTCAGAAGACGAAGACAAGGTGTTCTATGCCTCTGTAAATATGGCTTCTCAAGACACTGGGGGTAGGAAGTGTTCAAAGCACGACAAGCCCCGCAAGCCCAGTCAACGATATCTAGATTTACTCCATGAATCTTCTGAAGGAGTATTCCGACGCACCCGATCTCGAAGTCGAGACACAGTCGGTCATAGGAATCTTCTCCAAGATCCCTCTAGTCATCTCTCCATTTCTCACTCAGGGGATGATTCTTTCTCTGATTACGATGCATATAGCAAAAGCTCTGAGCAGACAATGTCTTCTACTGTACCCAGAGAAGTGTCAGCTTATGTTGTTACTAAAGATCCAGACGCTTCTAGTTCAGCAAGTCAAGAGCAACGAATAGCCGTACTGGAAGATAAATTGAAGACCATGGCTGAAATGATCACAAGTATGTATATTGTTATCATAGCTCAACATACGGTATCACCGACTACACCTGCTATAAATCCCGAGATTATAGCATCATCGGTACCTGTCAATGCAGGTCTGGGGGTACCGTCTCCTCCAGTAGCCTCAATACCTATTCAAGTTACACCCAGTCATTCAGGGGCTGGGGGTAGTGCTTACCATGCTGTTCCTCCTCCTAACACGGTAAGCCAGCCCATTACTTCTTCATCCCCAGGAGATGCCAATGAGGCTATAAAACTTCTGCGTACTCAGTTCGAGGCCTTCAAAGAGAAAGACGGTCTACAGAGGCTGGAGATCAAACAACCTTATCCGATTGAATGGAAGGAAGTCCCATTCCCTCCAAAGTATAAGATTCCTACGATCACGTTGTTTGACGGCAGCACTTCTCCGAGTCAGTTTATTAACCATTTTGAGGTAATGACTGTCCAGCTCCAGCCAAGCGATGCTCTTCTTACCAGAGTCTTCATCGGCTGCTTAGCCGGCACAGCATACGACTGGTACTGCAGCCTGCCTGACGGCTCTATCACTTTATTTGTCGGGCTCAAGCAGATGTTCCTGGAACGATTCTACGAGGGTATCAACGATATGACTATATGTCCTCAACAAGATCAAGCAAAGACATAATAAAACTACTGAGAGTTTTATTGAACGATTCCGTCAAGAAGCACTCAAAATGCCTCCCAGAACCCCATCTGTTGTAACGATAGACACTTGTAAGTCAAACTTGTTGCCTATCATCAGCATGTGGACGGGGTCAACACAGTTCCAGGAATGGCCGTCATTCATCGTCAATGCTAAAGCAGCTGAAGTTAGCGCCGAGAAGTTCAAACAGTTGGAGGTACACATGTCTAACCCTGATCGAGATGAGCCTTCTTCATCCGGTAGTGGTAATCGCCAGAATAACCGCAAGGGCAAAAAAACTTTGAACATCAACCTCAAGAGCAAGAAATCTTTGGTCGTTAACGTGGCTCAACCCACGTCTACCTTTGCTCCTTCTGCTCCTCCACCAAAGGAACCTCGCCCAAAAGTAGAGTATTCCTTTGATGAAAATGATACAGCGAGCATCTTCGACTGTTTGCTTAAAAGCAATAAATTGCAACTTCCTGACCCGAAGAAGCCTGACGAAGTCAGTAAGACTGACCACCCTAAGTATTGTATTTTTCACAGGTTCATAGGGCATCCTACTCGGGCATGCTACATGCTCAAGGACAAGATTCAAGAGTTGGTCAACGCCGGTGTCGTCACTCTCCAGCAGGATAAAAAGATTATTACAGCCAATATGATTTCTGTACAGTTCGTGACTTTCTGCCACAAGTGGTGCAGAGTGGCATCATCCCCATTCCCAGGGCCACTCTTAAGATTGAGAATCTTCCTCCTCCACGAAGTGAAGGTCTTGTCCCCTTATCCCTTGATAATGGCGAGATTATGTGGATCCATCATGATCTTGTTTCAGATTTTGAAGTTCCTTCTTCCTCCAAGCAAAGAGAACGCTCTAAGGGTAAGGCAAAGAGCTGCAATATGGTGTCTTTTGACCCCATTGTTGAAGAAGAGATCCTATTGGGCACCAGGTCAGGAAAAGCCTATCTACGGGAGCATCCCAAAACTCAGGAGGATCCTGCTTCATCTTCCGAGGCTGTTCCAGTGCAGCTTGTCTCTACGGAGGACATCCTTTCTACATCATTACCGGTTATGGAACCAACTCCTCCTAAACCGGCAGCAGCCGACAAAGGCAAACAACAAGTCCGCTTCGACAAAGTTTTGAAGAAGTCTTCTCCCTCTGGACTTGAGAAGCCGTACAACTTTGACATATTGGCTCAACTGGCCAACACACCGGCCAGGCTGTCTATCTTCGAGCTCTTACGCCTCTCTAAAGAAACTCGAGAGACACTGAATGAGGCTTTGATGTAGGCAGAAACTTGCCTAACTCTTCTCAAGAAACCTGAATCAGAACCTGTCTCTTGTCTCCACCGTCACAGCGTGCTGGAATTAATTCCAAATATTACCTTCACACAAGATGACATGCTTGTAGAAGCATGGAAAAGAATAAAGAAAGATCCATGCGGCCAGAGAACCCCCTGCGGCTCACAGAGTTCATGCGGCTCAAGTATCCATACGGCTCGAGCATCTATGTGGCTCAAACAAGTCCCATGCGGCTCAAAGAGGAGCCACGTGGCCTACAAATAGCTCTCTCATTTTGCATTAAATGCCTTGACGGCTGACAGCTCTGACAAGGTGACAGTTCTGACACAGAGATATCATTATGACTCCCTCATAATGACGGGCTCCTTGGAAAGCGAAGAAAAACTCTGACACGATCCCCCGAGATTCAGAAACTGTCATACTGCCTTGACAGGTGGACAGTTGTATGCGGCCCAAGCGGAGACTCCCCCATACGGCTCACAAAGACTAGCCCCATGCGGCTCACGAAGACTAGCCCCATGAGGTTCACGAAGACTAGCCCCATGCGGCTAACGAAGACTAGCCCCATACGGTTCACGAAGACTAGCTCCATGCGGCTCACAAAGACTATCCTCATGCGGCTCACGAAGACTAGCTCCATGCGGTTCACTCATGTGGCTCAAATCATTACCATGCGGTCCAAATGTTCAGGGGGGCACTCTTAGGCCATCTTGATACGTGGCCAGCCTTATGCGGCCCAACTTTCCTGCGGCCCAGATTTCTGCTGTTTTGACACGTAGCATGATAGCAGGGCACGTGGCATCAGATTGATCGAAATCTCTCAGCAAATCCCAATAAAATATTGGGATCAAATCAGATTATTTGCAAATAACTCAATTAAAGACACATGTCGAGGAATCCGAGGTTGGCATGACAAATCAGGAGGATTTATGTCAATCATCATTAATTACCCACAAAAGATTTGATGCAATCACATTTATTGCTCAAATCTCGATGAATGGCCCAGATTTAATGATCCTTAGCCACCGACTTTCAAGAATGGACAATCATTGTAAACCCTAATGAGGCCCCCCACTCTTATAAATAACAGGGTGTCATTCCCTTGCAAATATACATAGAGACATACAGAGAGAGATAGAGAGACATATACAGAGATAGAGACAGACGCACATAGAGACATAGAGAGCCAGAGCACCTGAAGAGAGAGCATTTCTTCATCAACACCAAGCAGTTCATCCACAGAGCCAAAAAGCTGTACCCGATCGTCAAAGGAGTAAGGCAGAGCGGCCGTCGCTTTCCCGAGCCTCTATCGTCACCCCCCAGAATCTAAAATAAACAATTGTACTTAGATTGCTGTACCTAGGTTTTTGTCCCTAGGCTTTCTTTGTACAAGCGAGTTTGTATTGTGAAGTAAAAGTCCATTCCTCTGATAATTGTTCTGTCCTTTTATATTTCATGGCAAACACGATGGCGACTCTGCCGGAGACAAACTTTTTCACGGCTGAGGAGTTGGTGACGCAATCGGATGCAACCAAACTTGGCTCCACGCAACAGAAGATGGTCGTCCGCTTCGACCAACAGGCGTTTGAAGAAATGCTCTCTGAAGGAAGTGCTGGCCCAGTCCAGAAGCGAACCCGCACAAAGAAAGCTCGCTGCGAGTGGAGGCAAAAATCATTTGCTCCTCCACAAGCTCTGGACGGGGTACTCTCGGCTACCCATGACGGCGAAGGCGACTCTCACACGGCTCCACTTCGAGCCGTGGAGGACTCTGCTGTCCCCAAGTCCGGCAGAAGAAAGCACTACGATACTGGACTTGCAGGGATAAAGAGTAAATTTATGCGCCCCAAGAAGAAGCCGAACGCTCATATGGCCAAGTCTGCCAACCACATGCAGGATGCTCATGCGGCTGAATCTGCCAGCCGCATGAAGAAGGTCTATACGGCCAGATCATCCAGCCGCATGAAAAAAACTCATGCGACCGAGACTCCCAGCCGCATGAAGAAAGCCTATGCGGCTACGTCTGCCAGCCGTATGAAGATTGTTGATGACAGCCGCATGACACCCACTCCACGTGGCTCTGTCTTCGACCGCCTCTCCTATGGTTCTGATCTCTTGTGCTCCCAAGAATATATGTCTGACTCTCTACAGCATCACCTAGACTCTTCCTACTATGTGCCCTTACGTACTAGAGCGAAAAAGACTAGGACAGCACGAGTTTGGCAAGCTCGGTCCGCTGATCCGGTCTCTGACCATCCGAGTGTCCTACATACCGTTATGCGGGCCTCAGATGGGAAGTTGTACAGAACTACTCGAGTCCAGCCCCTGGCGGCAAACGGACAGAGAGGTTCGCAAAAGTCTCCCAAAATCTAGGAAGCAAACATGGTCGATCCAGACCCATCTGACTTGCGTGAGGCCATCCTCCACAAACACAAGGAAAGAGAAAATGCATCGGGATGCAAAAAGTCCTCCCACGGACGTCACTGCACCCAAGTCATCGTCAACTACTGTTGCAATAACGCGACAGTGCGAGAAGACCGGCAGTCCGTCTTTCAAAGACTGCAACAGCCGTCTTCAGAAGACGAGGCACATTCCGTCGTCTCCTGCAACTCTGCTCAGATAGTCCCCGCCGATGGGAGAAGGAAGTAGAAAACTGCTCCTAGCCCAAAGATTTCAACCACTTTTACTAAAAGACTGTCGTCTAAGCGGGTGCCCACCACCGGAGTTTTCCAAGGTACTCGTTCTAAGACGAAATCTTCTACAGTGGGAGATTCGTCGTCCACAATACTGGAGGTTGCTGGGACTGGGGGTAGCACTCCTCCGAACCTCTACGACAATCCGATGTTCTAAGAAGATGAGCCGGGGGAGACAACTCTCCCATCAGATGCAGCAAACCCCAACGTCCCCGAGGACGTCCACAATTCCTAAGACGAGGCGAACTCGGAGACTGGGGGTACTGTTCCTTCCGAGTCCGAACCAGAAGAGAACATTCCCACATACCCCGATGACTTCTCACTACAGGAGAATGATTCGGAGGGCGCTTACTCTACCGCTCCATCCATCTCTTCTCATGTAAAGACGGTATTCATGACAGACAGCAGCCAAGGTGGTTCCAGTGATCGCCAAAGCATCGACACTCTCGAAGCCATACTGCTTGTCTTGGTCAAGTCTGTAGACAAGATCAAAGTGGCCCTTCCAACCCTGCAAGGAGAGACACCTGGTCAAACAAGCGCGGGTCCCACGGTCAATGCGAACTCGAATTCAGCGGCACCGAACCCGGGCAACAATCCTCCTGAAGTAACGGCCCCCACAGCTGTGGATGAGGCTCGAGAAGCGAGAAGAGAGGTCCAGGAGCTCCGAGCCATATTTTACGCTCGAGAAAACTCTCAAGACCTCAGAGTACGGCAACCGTACCCTGCTGCATGGAGGGATGTCCCCTTCCCGCCAAGATATAAGCCGTTCAATATCAATCCCTATGATGGCAAGACCTCAGCAAGTCGGTACATCACTTACTTCGAGGTCACCACCGACCATCTGTCCCATGACGATGCCATTCTCATACGATTATTCATCGGGGCATTGGAAGGGGTCGCCTTCGACTGGTACCGTAACCTGCCAGACAACTGCATCCACTCCTTCGCTCGCTTCAAGCGCATGTTCTTGGAGAGATTCTACGAAGTAGGGCAGGACATCACAATGTCCACCCTCATGGACGTCGTCCAAGGAGAGAAAGAGCTAACAAGGAACTATATCGAGCAATTTTGCCAAACTGCAATGAAGCTGCCGTCTGAAAATCCGGATTCCTCCTTGATTGAAATTTGCCAAAAGAGATTGCTTCCAACAATCAGTCTCTGGATGGGCAAAAGTCAATTCAAGGACTGAAAGACGTTCATCATCAGTGCCACAAGCGTCGAAGAACGATTGAAGAAGGCTCGCCAATTGGGATTGCATATCTCGGACGGAGAGAACAAGGGCAAGCGTCTTAACACCAACAACGACAATGGGGGTAGCCCCTCCAATAATCGGGACAGCAGGGGTAAGCAGGCTATGGTGGCCGACACAGCACAGAAACCTGAGCCAAAGCCGGCAGACAAACAATGGCCGTAGATCACTTACTCCTTGGAAGACGGTCACGTCAAGCCCATCTTGGACATGCTCATACAAGGAGACAGAATTCAGCTTCCGCCACCAAGATGGGAACCTCGACCGGGAGACATGGAGAACCCAAAGTACTGCCATTACCACCGCTACGTCCACCATGCCACACACGACTGCTACCAACTAAAATGGTACATCCAAAATCTTATCGATTCGAACGCTCTGGCCATCGATTTCGAGGAGGTAACAGTGGCAGCCAATATGGTGTCAGTACAATTCGGCAGCTTTCCTCCAACGAAAACTCAAGACGGTGTGGTCTCCATCCCTCTAGCGACAATAGAGACTGCTAATCTTCTACCTCCCCGAGATCAGGCTGCTGGTCTAATACCTCTCACCACATCACGAGGGAAGGTCATGTGGGTCCATCTAGACTTGGTATCAGAAGTGACTCAGCCCACACCATCTCCCATTTGCAAGAAAAAGAGTAGAAAATTCAGGTTCTACCACACAATCTCGGCAGATATCGAAGAAGCTACAGCCGTCGTCACTCGATCTGGGGCACAATCCCAACCCGTGGTTGACAACTCGGCTGAAGATCATCAGCCCGCTACAATTGACGCTCCGAGACCGGCTCAGTCTTCGACGACCGACAAGCCTGGGCCGAAGGAAACTCGCTTTGACAAATCCCTCCGTAAGGAGGTACCGCAGGGGCTGGAGAAGCCCTACAACTTTGACATCTTGGCACAACTGGCCAACACATCGGCCAAGTTGTCATTATACGAGCTTCTGAGACTCTCAAAGGATGTTCGTGCGGCTTTGAACGATGCACTCCAAAATGCCGACGCATACCTGGCTCAGGTCAACCTCACGGGAGAGAACCCGCCTACAGATTTCAAAGACAGCGCCTGCACGGGAGCGATGCCCAACATTGTCTTCACTTCGCAGAACATGCTCATCAAAACCAATCTGCACGATCGCCCGTTATACTACAGGATACATCGGCGACGTAAAGGTGGATCGGATGCACATTGATCCTGGCTCTTCCATATGCATTATCTCGAAGGGTCTGTTACATCATCTCCGCATCCCAATGCATCGGCTGACGCCTACAAGCACCGTCATCAGCGGTTTCAATTCGGGCAGGAGCTACCCAATTGGGAAGATTCGTCTGCAGTGTCAGATTGGCAATCTCCAATGAGAAGTCACCTGCTACGTCATAGATACAGACACTTCTTACAACATCCTCTTGGGGCGCCCATCGATACACGATTATATGATCGTGCCTTCCACGCGGCACCAGTGCTTCAAATATGTCGACAAATATGGCTTCGTGAGGACAAAATTTGCTGATATCGATCCCTTCAAAGGGGTCGAATCCTACTACTCAGACTCCTACCTATACGAGAAGTCGAAGAGGCACCTTGATGAAGGAGATGTGCAAGCTCGTACTGAGACAGCCACAGGATCAGAAGAACCTCTGACGATTCACCTCCAAGCTCGTAAACCTGGCAAGTCCGCACCCCTTATAGCCACTCTGCGTAAGGACGCAATCAGCCTCTCGACACAAAAAGAGCAGATGATAATCCGGCTGCCAAGGTCTGGCCAAGTGCCAAGATCCACAACGGAACCACTGACAATCAGGCTGCCGAGAGTCGGCCAACCACAAACGGAGAAGCTCAATCCCTCCGACAAACCAATGATGATATGCCTTTCCAAGAAGGGTCGTCACCCCGATACAAGGCCGGGAACCTCTAGCGAACCAACCACTCCCCGTCCAGCATCAAGCACCAGACTGGGGCTCGCTAGTCTGCCAACAACTCCACGCTCTGCTCCACCAGCTGAACCCTTGACGATCAAGCTGCCCAGGTCATCCTCTCAGTCTTCATTTATACAGGGGGTAGCCGAAGAGGAACCGAAGCTAGCCAAGTATGTGGCTGCCCACACTGATGTTTTCTCTGCAGATGATATAATCCCCCTAGAAAAGATACCTTACTTCATCAATAAAGGGCTATCTTTGAACTACCTCGAGCTCAATAAGCTTTGTACAATGTATGCTATGGAACACGGTATAGGCACTCACCTACACATACAGGTGACAAATGTGTACACCGCAATACAGCTTACTCCAGTGGAAGACGCTTACCGTATAATCGAGGGAGGGGACTATCCAATCATCTTCGGCCGGAAGGACGATCCGCATTCCTTCACCATAGAAGAAGTCGACCTTGAATCAGATGCCGGGAGACTGCCTTTATAACTTTATAGCCCCCAATCCAAATATCTCATGCAGAAACAGGGATATGATCTGGAGACGACGCCAGGCTTGAACTACGGTACTGAACGACGATTACCTTTGAAGCCACCAGTCCCGGCTCACGGGACTACTATAGCAAAACTCGATGTGGATTAGGGTATGTTACACCCACAACGACCCCTGAAAGCTCAGATGAAGAATGTGACTGCATTCACATTCAACCGGGTCACCAACTTCTGACTATACCAACATCGGAGACATATTCAGACAAGTCCTGTCAGTCAACATGGCATTCGCCGACGCTTATGAAGAAGATGAAGACATCCCTAAAATCCTCGAGTTAGAGCCGTGGGCCCAACAGTTGGATACACAATGGAAAAAGCTGTTCGAACAGAGAGAACCTCATACTGAAGACGAGGTCATACAAGTGGATCTCGGCAGCGAATCTTCTCCAAAATCGATCTTCGTCAGTAAAAGCCTAACAGACGAAGAGCGAGAATCGCTGCTGGAACTTGTCAAAGAATATATTGATGTGTTCGCCTGGAGCTATGAAAACATGCCGGGGTTAAATTTTGATATTGTTCTTCATAAACTCAACATTCGGCCGGATGCAAAGCCAGTCAAGCAACAACATCAACGATTCTGCCCGGGCATCATGGATGCGATCGAAGCCGAAGTCAACAAATTGATAGCCAGCGGCTTCATTCGTGAGGAGCAATATCTCGACTGGGTCGCCAACATAGTACCCGTCCTCAAGAAGAGTGGGAAGATTCGAATCTGCATCGACTTTCGCAATCTGAACGAGGCATGCCCCAAAGATGAATTCCCCCTCCCTATCATGGACATCATGATTGACAACACCTGCGGCTTCAAACGTATGTCATTCATGGATGGTTTTTCAGGGTACAACCAAATCAAGATGTCTCCTGACGACGAAAAGCATACATCATTTCGAACACCGATTGGCACATACTGCTACACAGTCATGCCTTTCGGTTTGAAGAATGCCGGTGCCACGTATCAAAGAGCCATGAGTATCATCTTTAGAGACCACTTACACAAGACGGTAGAGTGCTATGTTGATGACATCACCGTCAAGAGTCGCTGTAAGGAAGACCATCTGCAGGATCTGAGGACGGTATTCGACCTGATGCGAACGCACAATCTGAAAATGAACCCTACGAAGTCCTTCCTGGGCGTATCCAGCAGGAAGTTCTTGGGTTTCATCATCACCGCCCAGGGTATCCATGTAGATCCTGAGAAGACAAAGGCAATCATAGAGATGGGTCCCCCAAGAAATCTCCGCGAACTCAGAGGCCTCCAAGGAAGGCTAGCTTACATCAGGAGGTTCATTTCTAACCTCTCCAGGCGATGTCGACCATTTACCCATCTCATGAAGAAAGGCATCTCGTTCGTATGGGACGAAGAATGTCAGTGGGCCTTCGACAGCATTAAAGAATATTTGTCGAACCCTCCAGTCCTGGTGGCCCCGATTGCTGGAAAACCATTCCTGCTCTACGTACGAGCAATGGAACATTCCCTCGGGGCTCTGTTGGCAAAAAACAACGATGCAGGCCATGAGCAAGCCATATATTACCTCAGTCGAATGATGATTGGGCCAGAGCACCGATACACCGCTGTGGAGAAGGAATGCCTTGCCCTGGTGTTCGCCATTCAGAAGACGCGACACTATGTCACTGGACAAACAATACATGTGATCTCACGAGTCAACCCTCTCAGGATCCTCATGACTAAACCAGGGGCGCTCAGCTCTCGCCTCGCTACATGGGCAATATTACTGTCCCCCTATCATATGATCTTCATCCCACAAAAGGCTGTCAAAGGTCAAGCCCTGGCAGACTTTTTGGCAGCCCACTCGGGCTCGGAGTCGTCCAGAATATATGAAAAAATCCCAGATGAGGTCGCCAACTCGCATGCAACCTCCCACGTTGATATATGGCGATGTTCTTCGACGGTGCTTCGAGAACCAGACCTAAGGGCAACATCGTCGTCGGAGTCGGGGTGGTGCTGGTTTCTCCTTCCGAATTGGTGATCAATCGTGCTTACTCTCTCATAGAACCCTGCTCTAACAATATGGCCGAGTACAACGCTTTGGTCATTGTCCTCCAACTTGCGAGAGAGCTGGGGGTAGAATATCTTGAAGCATACGGCGATTCTCAGTTAATCGTCAATCAGATCCGGGGCTCATACGAAGTCCGCCACGAAGACATGATCCCCTATCACCAAATAGCGATCGACATCATCTCGTCGTTCGAGGGGTTCTTCATCGAGCATGTTCCCAGACTCCAAAATATCGAAGCCGATGCCTTAGCAGGCCTGGCCGCTTCCCTAGCAGTGCCAAATCATACTCATCAATCTGTAGATGTGATAGGCCACGAGCTGGTCTGCCCCAAGAACAACGTTCAATTCGTGGCAAGTTATTCTGCTCAGACGATCGACGATGTCCCAGATTGGAGACAACCATTCATTGACTTCGTCGTCTACGATATCCTGCCCGAGAACCCAAAGGAAGTCACTTCCATCAGACGACGTTCTCTAAGATTCTTCTACGATACAGAGACAAAAATGCTGTATCGCCAATCCTATGATGGATTATTGCTTCGGTGTCTGTCAAACGCAGAAGCCAAAAAAGCCGTACGAAAAGCTCATGACGGTGTCTGCGGGGCCCATCAGCCTGGCCCTAAATTGTAAGACCGTCTTCGCCGAATGGGCTACTACTGGCCTACGATAGTTGCAGATGCGATAGACTATACGAGAAAGTACAAAGCCTGCCAAGTCTACGCAGACTTCATCCACCAACCATTCGAGTTTTTACATCCGACAGTGGCGTCCTGGCCTTTCGAAGCATGGGGGATGGATATCATTAGTCCAATCACTCCACCTTCCTCCCGAGGACATCGCTTCATACTCGTAATCATAGATTACTTCTCCAAATAGGCAGAAGCTGTCCCGCTTACAGAAGTAAAGACTTCAAACGTGATCAGCTTCCTTAAGCACCACGTCATCTATCATTTTGGACTGCCCCGAAGGATCATCCACAATAATGGTCCGCAGTTTGCAAGCCACGTCTTCTATCGGTTCTGCGACAAGTACCGCATCCAGAATATTGCTTCGACGCCATACAATCCAGCAGCAAATGGGTTGGCAGAAGCATTCAACAAAACCATCATCAAGTTACTTAAGAAGTTTGTATCATCCAACAAACGCGACTGGAACGAGAAGCTTGGTGAATGCTTATGGGCGTACCGTACCACAGTCCGAACGGCCACAGGGAACACACCATTCTCCCTGGTGTACGGGAGTGAGGCAGTTCTCCCGTTGGACACTCAAATACCCTCACTTCGTGTCGCCCTCACTTATTAATTGACGACGAATGATAACTATCGACGCCGACTACAAGAGTTAGATGCCTTAGATGAAAAGTGCCTCCTGGCTCAGCAAAGGATCGAGCTATACCAAGCACGCATCTCTGGAGCCTTCAACAAGAAGGTTAAAATCAGAACATTCCAAGTGGGCAATCTCGTTCTGGCAGTCCGGAGGCCGATGGTCATGACTCACAAGACCGCCGGTAAGTTCCAGCAAAAATGGGAAGGTCCATTTATCATCAAGGCTGTATTCTCCAACGGTGCTTACCGCCTCGCAAAGCAAAATAGAGACTTGCTCATGTTGCCAGTCAACGACAAGTTCCTAAAGAAATATTATGTCTAAACGACAGCATTCCAGATTATCGAGTCATGTACCCGCTGGTGCCGCTGAACTCACATCCACAACATTCCAACTTATCGAGTCATGTACCCGCTGGTGCCGCTGAACTCGCATCCACAACATTCCAAATTATCGAGTCATGTACCCGCTGGTGCTGCTGAACTCGTATCCACAACATTCCAAATTATCGAGTCATGTACCCGCTGGTGCCGCTGAACTCACATCCACAATATTCCAGATTATCGAGTCACGTACCCGCTTATGCCGCTGAACTCACATCTATACTATTCCAGATTATCGAGTCATGTACCCGATGGTGCCGCTAAATTCACAACCACAAGATCCCAGATTATCGAGTCATGTACCAACTGGTGCCGCTGAACTCACTTTCACAATATTCTAAATTATCGAGTCATGTACCCGCTGGTGCCTCTGAACTCACGTTCCGGTCACTCTTTCAGATAGTAAGTCATGTATGACTATACCTCTGAACTTTCTTCCTGGAAGAGATCCTCCCTCATGATCCACTACCCGCATTCCCAGTGCATAAAAAGGGTAACCGATCCACAAATTTCCAAAACGGCCATGTCCTCATTACCTCTGAGTCGTTTCACTTCCGCCAAAAATAAATCACCCCTTGCATAGAACTTCCATATCCTCATTAACTCTGAGTCGTTCTATGTACCCTCCTTCACTGAGACCACTTCTGTCATGTCCTCATTACCTCTGAATGGGAAGGCTCCATCGAAGAAACCTTCATACTTGCCATGTCCTCATTACCTCTGAGTAAGTATGATGATTCTCTTTCGACTTATTATCTGTACCCACAACCGGAGTACACCAAGGATAATAGGTCCACAAATATTCTCCGCTGAGTCTGCTCCTGCCATGTCCTCATTTCCTCTAAGCAGGAAGACTCCACGGTAAAACCTCCGTACTTACCATGTCCTCACTACCTCTGAGTAAGTATGTCGATCCTCTCTCGTCTTATTATCCGTACCCTGAACCAGGGTACGCCAAGGGTAATAGGCCCACAAATATCCTCTGTTGACCACAAATATCCTCCGTTGAGTCCACTCCTGCCATGTCCTCATTACCACTGAGTAGGAAGACTCCACGGTAAAACCCTCATACTTGCCATGTCCTCATTACCTCTGAGTAAGTGTGTTGGTTCCCCTCCATCCTATTATCCGTATCCTAATTTGGGGTACACCAAGGGTAATAGGCCCACAAATGTCCTTTGCTAAGTCTCTTAGTACAGACCCACCATCCCTCATCATGCCCCGGGATCCCAGCTGCTCCATGGCATTCTATCTCCCGATACCCCGAACACCCATGACCACCTTGCCATGGAACTGTTCTAAGTATCCCCAATCAAACTTGTTATCGGTACCTAAAACCAAGGTATGCCAGGGGTAACAGGTCCACAAACAAGTCCCCCATGCGGGGCAAACATCACCACAATACCACAGGCACAATAAGCAATACAAATGAAGGGTAGAAAGGAAAGTACTCTTTATTTGAAAGACGAAAAAAGTATTACACGTTTTGGGACCACGTCCCTCTTAAAGAAGAAAAGGAAAATAAAACAAAAAAAATGAAAGAAGAAAAGGCCGATTATAGCTCGACATTACACAACTCCAAGAGGCGGTTTCTCCCCAAGGCAGTCCCCCGCTCAAGCCTCTGTTTCGCTCGACGCTCGGCCTCCTGGGACAACTTCTCTGCATCATTCAAATACATATATGCCTTCCAGTCGTTCTCTATCTTCTTCAGGACAAGTTCTAGATTGGCCGAAGCCCTACTAAATTTGTCAGCCTCCTGAATGGCAATCCCTTTCTCAGCACGAGCAGCTTTGAGCTCGGACTCCAAGAAAGCCAGCTTTCTTTGGAGCTCGATGATCTGCTCCCGGTTGCCAGCTACCCCACGGGAGGCCGCCGCTTTCCGAGCTGCACAATCTTCAGTCCGACGGTTCCATTGATCGTACAACTGAGTCAGATCCTGGCGGTCCTTCAATATAGTTGGCTTGATCGATTCTCGAGCAAGCCTCACCTTCTCTACCGCGGTCATGAGGAAATTACGCTCTTGGTTTATTACTGCAGGTAAATCAGCTTGCTGCAGCACGCGAAACTGGGCCACAAGACGATCAGCCTCTAACAGCTTAGGCTCCAGAAGCGCAGCCAGTCCCGCTCCACCGGAGAGTGTTCTAAAGATATTAATCTGGCTACCGGCGTATTGACGGGCCATAGAAAAGGGAGTCCCCCTCTCCACAGCTGCCTCAATCCTCCTCTTCAGGTGGCGGTGGAAACTATCGACCACATCCTGGGATACTTCATCCAAAACTTCCGTAGAGGACGATGTCAAAGGGAGTGTGGCAGGCAGTACCGAAGGAGTAGCCTCAGAACTGGCCGTCCCTGCCACCCGGGAAACGAATTCTGTGCAAAAAGAGGCATGGATGGCAGCTAGCTCCTCTTCCGCCGCCCGAAGAGCCTGGATACTTGGTAGAGCGGAAAGGTTAACTCCCGAAACCTTATTCGCAGATGATGGCGCGGAAAGCATCGTCCCTTGATCCAGCTGTGCTATACCAAGGCTCCCGAATTTGACTCAGCTGGAGACCCCTCAGTATGGGTTGGAAAAGAAGGAGGCACACGTGCTTCCATCAGACCCCTCCGGTAGAGTCCACCCTGGCAATGTCCATCACCGACAATAAAGGGGTAGGACCTGCACATCCAAAGCAATCATTAATCCATGAAGGATAGGGTGATAGAGCAAATAGGCCTTCTCACAAGTTAAAAAGCTGGTTTATCTTACCAGGAGAAGAGCTCGGAGGCTGCAGCTCGTTCGAAGCTAGCATGGACTCCCCACCCGCAGCTCCCAACTCAAATTCAACTGGTTTTTCTGCCCCAGCCACCCCTGAAGGGAGCCAGCCAGGTCAGTATCATCCTGTTAGAATTCAGCTGTCTCAGGGACAGGGGCAATAGAGCCCCCATCTCCATGGGTTGAGGTCTCAGCAAGGTGAGACTCCCCGGCCGCCTCCGGAAGAACTCCAGCAGGAGTGATGGCGGTGCATATATCATGGATCAAAGTAGACAAGGCTGGATCGACTTCAGTAGTCGAGTCCCGAGAAGCAGACTCCCCGGACGCCGGCAAGGAGCAAAAGAAAAATGATTAGGCCATAATTTAGAAAAAGAAGGAAAAGGCGGCTGAAATTCCAATCACCTCAGAAATAGCGTCAACATCAATAAACAGCCTGCAACGTCTTACCGCAGCCCGCTTTGTGGAGTAGGTCCTGCCATCGTCAGTAGATAGACGCCTGCCTCGTGGACGCGAAGCACCAGGCACAACAGGTGGATGATCCTCCACCTCTTCGTCCGGCACAGTAGGAGGCTGGTTCCCCACCTCCTCATCCGAAGAATACGACGAGTCATCTGCGGCCTGCTCGTCATCCTCTTCGTCCGTCGCAGTGGACTCCAAGTCTGGCACGGGAACCCTATTCGCCCCCATCTTTCTCTTTCTGGAACCCTCTGGCTTTTCTGCCAAGCTGGTCCCGACAATGAAGCTGGTGTTCATGTCAAAGTTCGTGGGAGATTTGCTCACCGCAACGTGATAAAGAGTCGCCATGTACAAGATATCCCCTTGCGTATTAGCGTCAGGGACTGAGAAGCTAGCCCGGGTATGAACAGCATTGTAATAATGCCACGCCCGGATGCCATCAAGGACACTGCCCTCGAAGCCCAGGCAAGCACTGGGGCAGTTAAGGAATAGCTGACTATAACCGAACTGACGAGAAAACCTGCTAGGCAAATAAGGCTCCAAGTATACGTTATTTCGGTAACGATATACTAGGTGCGCAGGGCGAATGTTGCACAGCCATAGAAGCATCTTCTCAGATAAGAGCTGGGGAGGTTCAATGCCATCAACGTGTACCCTCCTCACTTCTCTAGGGGTAAACTGAAGAAGAGACACAAAGAAGTCGGGCCCGTCAACTCTTGCCAACGCCCTCCGACAAGCCATTATGGTGTTATACTCCCAAGATTGATGGCGGTATCAGAAAAGAAAGGCGTCATCAGCGGTGACATCATCCTCTGTCCTGGGCCTCATCAATGACCGGTAATGCATCAATAACCACCCCATGAGATAGTGGTATGGTAGCTCTATCCGCTCGAAGTCAAGCATCGTCTCACGAGCAATGACTTTAGACGAAAAAGCACGAAGGTCGTGGTGTATGCTACATACCAAAGCCGGAAGAAGGGCCAGTCTTAATTTGAAGACCATCTTCACAGCCGGGAGAATGAAGTGGCGGCTGATCCTTTCAGTAGAACCTGCCCCTCCCGAGACTACGCAATTTCGTAGCCATACCATCAAGAACCCGGCCAAGATTGCTTTCTCCGACATCTGTCGGGTACCGTAGTGGAAATAACTGAAGGAGTCGGTACGACTCCCAAACCTGTCACGGGTGGACCTCGACCTTTTGGCCTTCAACATCATATCCTTTACCTCCTCCGGGGTTTGAGGACCTCGAGACGAAATCCGACTGGAAGGACGTAACTTGAAAAGATACGCGACCCAGGCCGTGGTATGGGGGGCATTCCCTTGTGAGCTATTTTCTTTCTTGATAGCAGTTTGGTGGCAGGTACTATGGTGGCACAACAGTTCTCGGTACACAGCGACGAAACCAGGAAATCGTCGATCCAGGTCATCGAATTCCTCGTTCGTCGGGGTATATACTTCAAAGGCCTCGTCTCCCCACGGCAGCTTAGAAACAACATGCATTTCATGGAGAGCAAGTCCCAACTCTCCCCCGGGCGCGAAGAAAGTCCCCGTACGTCGGCTATACATCTCCAAAAGGGCCATGAACAACGGCTTATTAATAGACAATTCGTAACAGGTGCCCCGGATGGCATAGTAAAGGTCAATCTCCCGAAGGAGTTCCTCGTAGTTCCTCAGGATCCATGAGGAAAGATTGGCCCGTGTGGGAATGGGGTTTATCCAATTCAGCAGCGATAACCTGTCCACGGGATAGGACCCCTTGCGAGCGAGCTGATTCAGAAAGGTATCAGCTCGGGTAAAAGTGAAGTTAGGACCAGACACATTTATAAAAGTACCAGGAATCAGCTCCATCACAGTCCGGCTGACTGACTCCCTACTTGCACATGCTGACCTAATACTCATATTATAGTGGATATTGCCCACGAACATCCCCTGTTGGGTTGGAGTCAAAGAACCTGCCATTTTCCTGCCCAATGGCACCATATTAAACTACGAGAGGAAAAAATGTCGCTCCATCTCGGGAACATGGATATCCACCCCGTCCACAGTGAAGTCCCAGTTCTCAGAAATGTCCAGTATTCGGAAGTTCTTTATGAAGAAAGCATCCCCAAAAAGAAAAGCTGGTTTCAGATATTCTCCGTCCAGTTTCCCCGAATTCATCATAGTGCAAAGAAAATGGAAAGGCTGGTTGTTGATGGCAGCCACCCTCTCCAAAGGCTCATTAGAGGGAAGTTGATCTGTCATATGTCGAATTAGATCGTCAAGCCGCACACCTATGGCAAACTGAGCTGAACCCACTAGAAGCGCTCCGGCCGGGTTGGTTGGGAGGTTCACTGGAAAAGAAAAGAAGAAACAGGATTAAAAAATAGGTTAAAATGAAACCACTTAGAGTTTCTCAAAAAGAAGTTTCTATGAGCCTATGCGGCTCGGATCGACAATGCCTTATGCGGCCCAGTTCAGCTGAGTTTCATGCGGCATGGCTTCAATAGAGCCTATGCGGCTCGGGTCAGCACATCTTTATGCGTCCCAATTCAGTTAGGAGTTCCATGTGACACTGATTCGATAGCTTATGCGGCTCGGATTAAAACTTATGCGGTTCTATCTCGCAGAGGAGTTTATGCGACACGACTCAGCAAAATTCTATGCGGGCCAGGTTGTCAGGGATATATGCGGTTCCGCTCAAAGGAGGTTCCATGCGGTTCAAACCCGGAAGCACTCCTACGGATCAAATCTTTCTCAAAGCGGCTCAAACATAGGGTATGCCCTATGCGGTTCGAATATGAGAGGGTCATGCGGCCCATGTAACATATGCGGCTCCATCATGGTCGAGCTTGGACGGTTCAATAAAAACAAAGGATGAAGGCTTGTGCATATGTTATGCAACAGAGCTATCGGTCTTTGGGGTTCAAAGTATTTAAATCCATTTCTTACCCTTGAAAGCGGGGCGAACATCAGGATGCACTTCGGGCACGACGGCCGACAAGGAAGCAACCTTCTTGCCTTTCGCAGCAGCAGAGACGACCTTAGAAGATTTGGGGGCCATTTTCGACAGTCGGAGAATAGAAATAGGGAAAGAAAGAAAAGACAGCAACAGTTGGGGACGAAGAAGAAAGTAAAGAAATCCCTCCGACTGAACTCATCCATATTTATAAACAAAAGCAAGGCGCTTCGATTCTCGTGCAGAACGAAAACCAACTCTTCGGTTATCGAGGCGAGTCGCCTAAAATGAAGGCCAGACTCCTGGGATCCCGCCCCGAAAAGTGACCTCAAAACTGACAGCAAATCAACAACATTTAATGCAAAAGATCTCCATACGTGGCAAGATGACGTGGCGGAAAGTCCCCACGACCGAGATAGCTATGTGGCCCGAAAGTCCCTGCAGCTGAGACACTTATGCGGCCCGAAAACCCCTGCGGCGTAATCATCCATGCGGCCGAGACATCCATGCGACCGAAACATCCATGCGGCCGAGACATCATATGCGGCCAGAAGAATACATGGCCCTTATTCAAAGTATTTTAATTTTACAAATTGAAAACTTTGAAGGAGGTCTTGTAGAAGCATGGAAAAGAATAAAGAAAGATCCATGCAGCCAGAGAACCCCCTGTGGCTCAGAGAGTTCATGCGGCTCAAACAAGTCCCATGCGGCTCAAAGAGGAGCCACATGGCCTACAAATAGCTCTCTCATTTTGTATTAAATGCCTTGATGGCTGACAGCTCTGACAAGGTGACAGTTCTGACACAGAGATATCATTATGACTCCCTCATAATGACGGGCTCCTTGGAAAGCGAAGAAAATCTCTGACACGATCCCCCGAGATTCAGAAACTGTCATACGGCCTTGACACGTGGACAGTTCTATGCGGCCCAAGCGGAGACTCCCCCATGCGGCTCACAAAGACTAGCCCCATGCAGCTCACGAAGACTAGCCCCATGCGGTTCATGAAGACTAGCCCCATGCGGCTCACGAAGACTAGTCCCATGCTGTTCACGAAGACTAGCTCCATGCGGCTCACAAAGACCATCCCCATGTGGCTCACGAAGACTAGCACCATGCGGTTCACTCATGCGGTCATCCACACTCATGCGGCTCAAATCATTACCATGTGGTCCAAATGTTCAGGGGGGCACTCTTAGGCCGTCTTGACACGTGGCCAGCCATATGCGGCCTAACTTTCCTGCGGCTCAGATTTCTGCTGTTTTGACACGTGGCATGATAGCAGGGCACATGGCATCAGATTGATCGAAATCTCTCAGCAAATCCCAATAAAATATTGGGATCAAATCTGATCATTTGCAAATAAGTCAATTAAAGACACGTGTCGAGGAATCCGAGGTTGGCATGACAAATCAGGAGGATTTATGTCAATCAGCATTAATTACCCACAAAAGATTTGATGCAATCACATTTATTGCTCAAATCTCGATGAACGGCCCAGATTTAATGATCCTTAGCCGCCGACTTTCAAGAATGGACAATCATTGTAAACCCTAACGAGGCCCCCCAATCTTATAAATAGCAGGGTGTCATTCCCTTACAAATATACACAGAGACATACAGAGAGACATATACAGAGACAGAGACAGACGCACATAGAGACATAGAGAGCCAGAGAGCGCCTGAAGAGAGAGCATTTCTTCATCAACGCCAAGCAGTTCTTCCACAGAGCCAAAAAGCTGCACCCGATCGTCCAAGGAGTAAGGCAGAGCGGCCGTCGCTTTACCGAGCCTATATTGTCACCCCCCAGAATCTAAAATAAATAATTGTACTTAGATTGTTGTACCTAGGTTTTCGTTCCTAGGCTTTCTTTGTACAAGCGAGTTTGTATTGTGAAGTAAAAGTCCAGTCCTCCGATAATTGTTCTGTCTTTTTATATTTCATGGCAAATAATACTGAAGGAAGACAATCGACATGACCGTCCTCTCTACTTTACAGGATATGTCGACACCATGAAGGTCAACCGTATTTTGATAGATCCAGGGTCAGCACTCAGCATCATGCCGAAGACGATGTTGGATGATCTAAAGATTCCAGTACATAGCCTCTCTGGCACTATCACCACCATCCTGGGATTCCACCAGGAAAGGAGTGAACCTTTAGGCAAGATACGCCTAAAACTCCAAATTAGCAATCTTCGTACGAAGGTGACCTTCTGCATTATAGACAATCATGGTTGCTCTTACAATGCTCTTCTGGGGAGACCATTTCTTCATGAACACAACATTGTTCCTTCTACCCTCCATCAATGCTTCGAGTACGTTGATGACAAAGGAGAAGTCCAAAAAGAAGTTGCGGATCTCTACCCGTTTAAAGGCGTTGAAGCATATTGCAACGACGCTCGCATGTACAAAGAAGAGTTTATGAAGGTAGTACTGGCCATAGATGTTAAGGAATAACAAGAAGCAGTGCCCAATGACACCCTCATCATACCTGTCAAAGGGCGTTGTAACCCCTCTTCCCGATATTTCAAACTTCTATTTTTTATTTTTATTCTCTTTATTCTAAGTATTGTGTTTAAAAGAAATTTTTGCCAAATTTTGGGAAAGATATTTCATGATTAATTCTAGTATCAAAACTGTTGGAGATAAAAGTATTTATCTACATTCTAGAAATTGTTGGTTATTTGTTAGACTTTCAAAACTGTTGACTTCGAAAGTATAGTGAAAGAAATCATATTCATTTCATCAACAAGAAGATTTTGTTTTTGTCAAATTATTTTAGTAAGATTTGAATTAATTAAAACTATACTCTAAAATTATTTTTGATAGCATTAGATGTATTTTACAAATAAATAAATAAATTATTAATTACGTTGATCACTTATTTACTTTGAATTTCATTCATATGATTTGAAATATTTGATAATATAGAATGATAATTTAAATTATTGCTGCAATCTTTTATAGAAGAGATTAATTCAAAATCTTATGAAGTTGTTACCAGTTAGCCTCTATTTGTTTAAACCAGATATCTTTTTAGATAGATAACTACGAAACTACAAATCTATCTTAGATAACCATCTAATTGCCTTAGGAATCCTAATCCTCCCCTCACCCTTATCCCTCCGCTCCCTGCCTATATCCTTCTACCAATAGATATATATCCGTGTTCTCCATCCCTTCCTCTATTCATCGTTTACAATTACACAATCCTCTCCCTTGTCCGACAAACTGGACACTTCTCGTTTCCGTGTCGACATGTCCACAAGGATGATGCACCAAAACAGGATGCCCCGTGCCCCTATGCCCGTACATACCACACAACCCGGCCATCCGTCGCCACCGACGACAGTACCCGACTCTATCTCCACCTCTTCCTTCCAGCCTCCTCCTATCTGCGGCCTCGATCCCGATCACACCACCACAAGCTCCGGCCAGTACCACATCCGAAAACCCTATATCGGTCACCTCCGACTGCCATAACAACAGAGCACCGCAGCTATCACCATCTAGCCGCCATCAGATTACCACCACGTTCATTACCACCTCTGCCATCCACCCTGGCCACTTCGGCCGCTGCCACTACCACCACCACCGCCATCAGATTACCGCCTTCCCTGGTAATGCTCTCGATCATCTCTCCCTTCCTTTGCTTTCTCTTCCCTGGATTGGAAATTAGGAATGTGAGGGACAGCTGGGATGCCCTTCTTATTATATTCAGTAGGTATTAAACATGGTATCGATTTGTTATTAATTTTTGTTTTGTATATTGCTGATTAGAAAGTGAAATACTATTAGGAAAAGTATATCTATAATTATATATATGTTAAGAAAGTATTCTAAAAAATATTACTATTAATATTCATTAAATATAGTATTAGTATTATTGTTATCATTGTAGCAAATATAATATTAGGATTTGGGACTATATCAACTGTGGGCTTCTATTTCAAAAAGAGTTATGTAAGTATCATAAAATAAATTATAGATATTTTCTTAAATGATTTTAAATACATATTATGCTTAATATAATATATACATGTATTTTTCTAACACTAACTCTATATTTTCTTAAAAGCATAATTGGACTTGTTTATATATATATCCACGATTATGATAAATATATTATTTTGATATATAAATATTTTTAAAGGTGTGTATTTTGTCCATGTATAAGACAGATGGTCTATTGAAAATTTTCCTATAAACGTTTGAACCTCATGACTGGAATATTTTCAAAAGGTTTTTACATAACGAGTATTTCTAAAATATTATTATATAAATTTAATTAAGAATTTTATTTTTGTATTAGATTAGATCAATATTAGATCGTGGTTAATCGTGCGTCCCTAATTCTTACAAATCCTAACTTTTTGCATATCAACATTTGTCAATCGGACTATCCTGGACTCAACAGAATTATTGGTTTCACCAGCTACGGACCTCAGGCAAGTGCACTTTCTGATTGCTTTCCGATTCATAGTAGTCTTTTCATTTCATGTCTATACATATATCTTGCTGCTTGTTGACACGCTCGTCACACGGAGTAGTCGGGAGGGGAAATATCTTAGTACACATGTGAACTACCTAGAAATATTCCCAAAATGTCTATTATTGCATGATAGCAGCTGCGCACAACACGTGCAGTGAGCCGGATTTACCCCCTAGCCGTTCACATATCGAAACAGATATTTCACACCACCTAGATAGATGTCTTTTATTAGTTTTTCCATGTTTACTTCTTTATCGTGCTATGTCATCAGTTTTCTTACCAGCTTTCATATTCCATATGCTATTTTCATGTCTTATTAATTCTATTGTGTTTTGCATTGCCATTGGTTTGTGTACTTATTCCAATCCTGACTGGATAACCAACATTTTTCAGGTTTAGCCGCGATCACTCTTAGCACTGGGAAGACTTGGGTATGCTGAAGACAACCTAGAAATAGATAGCAGTGGTTTCATATTTCATTAAATATAAAACTTGTATTTTCCTTCAAATATAAATATTGTAATAATTTAGAATTGTGAATGAGCAGTAAATGTTTATATTTGAGCATTTATTTCTTGCAGGCTTGACAGCGTTCTACCGTCGACTCTGCGGTGTAGGCTGGCTTGGACACGTCTCGTATCCAAAAAGCGGGTGCGGGTCGTGACAAGTTTTTGTGGTGGCCCATGCAGGTCAGTTTTCGCAAAAGATTACGAACTCGAGATGGTACTTAAGTTAGTCGTACCATTGCGAGCCTGCGACTAGCAAATGCTCATTCACAACTTAGGTTAAATTGATCTAAAAGAATGGTTAGGACTAGGAGTCCCTAATTTAAATTAAAAATTGGGTAGTTAAGGTTGCTACAGAGGTCTCACTAAATGACTTTTATAGAAGGATAACACTAGCGCATTTTGATTTGACAGAATTCCTAAGGAGGGTAGGTTCGTAACATCTTTCCGAAATTATGCAAATAGCACTTATTCCTTTTAGTTGAATTAAGGTGTATTTTTTTTAGAATTTTATAAATATTTAATATAGACGGCCTTAGTCACGGTTAAGTTTCGAAGTACAAGATGACCAAGAATTTTGGCACTGAGAGTGTTGTCGAGTGCTCTGACTAGTGTTCTAGCCATGGTAGGAAAGACCGAGTCATAGATGTATTCTAATTCAGAAAACCAGACCAAAACATGACATAACCCTAGGAATAATTTAATTATTTATTATTAAGGTTATTGACCTTTTAGAAGACCCGGTTGTTCCAAACTAGCCCGAGTTCAACCCAAGTCCTCGTGGCCATGTAGTGCGACCAATATCGTTCATGTAGACATATAAATGCGTATATATATCTGTAGTCCATTTCTAGTATTGTGAATAATTTCTATAAATTATATTCTGAATATAATATAAGTAATATTGTTATTTAAATTATAATTTACTTGGGAATAAGATAACCTTCTCTTAGATTGATATTTTGGGACCTTGGGAATTTATTTATGCTATGCATATATACTTGTGTACCAATAAATTCATAGTAGTTTGACACAGTACTTTTTACATATTTTTCCCTCAATCTTGGATATTAGAGAAATATAAATTCAAGATTATATTTCTTTTGTCTTCAGTTATTTTTCTCCCTAATCATGATCATTAGTACAACTTTATCTTATGTCTTTTCTAAACACCGCCATATCATAAGTTCGTATCTCCTATATTTTTTCCTTGGCCCTAAAGAATTATTTTTTTAAAACAACTTTCCACTCAATTGCCTATTAATCTCGAGTTAAGTTTTTGGATTCAAAAGTTTCCTCTAAATCTTTGAATATTGAATATCCTGAAATAAGGATTATAAGATCTTTACTTATTTTGACTTCGATTATTACCCTTCCTAACCAATTGTTTTTCCTTTCAAGAAGCTGATCTTATACTTGAAGAACAGATACCTGTATTTTTATCTTTATCAACTTGTATGATATTTTAAAACTCCTCGATATTCTTGGAGATATGGTTGGAATAATTTTGATGACTTGTGATGGCAGACAGCCGTGCACTGTCGCCGCTTATTTGACTTATGGAGACTGTGGGGTCACTGCAGCCAGCAGCGTACTAGCGAGACATGACCCCTAAGTTGAAGTAATTTTGAATAAGTATAAGTTATCGAATGTTGTAAAAGCTATACCTCGGTCGTCCTATCTTCGTCTTAAGTGTTATGTCCAGATTGGATAGAGTTGATTGGATATTCGTTACCGTATCCTTGCTTGAGTCGTGGAATCAAGAGTTTATTGCAGCTAGCTGTACACTTGCGAGGCATAAATTCTCGGTAAAATAACTTCGATCATGTTTACGAGTTCGAATACCATAGAGACTATGTCTAATTGACATATCGATTTGTGCTTATTCCTAGTCACAAATCTTCTCAATAAACCGGTAATTCGCCCTTCCTTTCCTGTCCTCCTATTTTTCAGTTTGTCACTTTTAATATAATTTTGACTGGATTCCTAAACTTATCTAGATTTTGATTCTAAACTCGTGCCTAAATAATTGTGGATAAATGCTTTGAGCATACCGGAACGATTTTGGGTTGGTCATCCTTGAACAATTCTGATCATGACTAGACTCCTTTTATTGTATTTCGACCGAGTCAATTTGTATCATTTCTTAGGTTTGATCCTATAATCAGGCCTTAACAGTTTTGCTTAGCTAATTGATTGTTCCTAAACAAATTTGATCACAACTAAACTCTCTTGGCTATAATCATAATCGTGCATATATTTCAAATCAAGTGTTGCTAATGTTATATTTTTCATTCCATTTTGACCATGACCATTTTGACCTCGTTCATGCTCGTGCCAACTTTCTAATTTTATCATACATGGATGACTTCATGATTAATCTTTATCGTACTACATCTTAGTTGTATCTAGTGATATTAACCATGTTTAGACTTTGATTAATATTTTGATCCTTAACCATGCCTATATAATTCTAACAGTAGTTATCTGTGCCTGACGACTTTCTTGTTTGTTTAACCCTATTTCGATTATGTCCTTGACCATGACTATACCTTAATCGTGCCACGTGATGTCTTCTCCTAGAAGTTCGATTCCATTCACGATCTAACTCCAAATTGATCATTGATCATATTATTTCTTGATTATGTTTTTAAAATTGTGCCTAACTACATCCTTTGAAACTTCGATGACCAATTTCTCTAAGGTAGATAGAGCCTTGATTGATGAAGTGTCCTTCAGGTTATTTTTAACTTTATCGAATTTCTGAAAACAATTAGGGCATATTTCGAAACCATAGCCAAAGGTTATAATACCAAACCATACCTAATTACCTTTCCATTACCACCCTAACTGGTCAATACTTTCATTATAGAAATTTTATGAGAATTTTCTTCTTTCTTTCCTCTTCTCTTCATCTATCTTTCAATATTTTTGTTATCATAATCTTAGCATACCTTTTCGCTGATCAATCAAGTCCATCTACCTTGGGAGTCCTGAAATTCGAGGACGAATTTATTTTTTAAGGTGGGTAGATTTGTAACCCCTCTTCCCGATATTTCAAACTTCTATTTTTTATTTTTATTCTCTTTATTCTAAGTATTGTGTTTAAAAGAAATTTTTGCCAAATTTTGGGAAAGATATTTCATGATTAATTCTAGTATTAAAAACTAGTTTCAAATTTAAAGTATTTATCTACATTCTAGAAATTGTTGGTTATTAGTTAGACTTTCAAAACTGTTGACTTCGAAAGTATAGTGAGAGAAATCATATTTATTTCATCAACAAGAAGATTTTGTTTTTGTCAAATTATTTTAGTAAGATTTGAATTAATTAAAACTATACTATAAAATTATTTTTGATAGCATTAGATGTATTTTACAAATAAATAAATAAATTATTAATTACGTTGATCACTTATTTACTTTGAATTTCATTCATATGATTTGAAATATTTGATAATATAGAATGATAATTTAAATTATTGCTGCAATCTTTTATAGAAGAGATTAATTCAAAATCTTATGAAGTTGTTACCAGTTAGCCTCTATTTGTTTAAACCAGATATCTTTTTAGATAGATAACTACGAAACTACAAATCTATCTTAGATAACCATCTAATTGCCTTAGGAATCCTAATCCTCCCCTCACCCTTATCCCTCCGCTCCCTGCCTATATCCTTCTACCAATAGATATATATCCGTGTTCTCCATCTCTTCCTCTACTCATCGTTTACAATTACACAATCCTCTCCCTTGTCCGACAAACTGGACACTTCTCGTTTCCGTGTCGACATGCCCACAAGGATGATGCACCAAAACAGGACGCCCCGTGCCACTATGCCCGCACATACCACACAACCCGGCCATCCGTCGCCACCGACGACAGTACCCGACTCCATCTCTACCTCTTCCTTCCAACCTCCTCCCATCTGCGGCCTCGATCCCGATCACACCACCACAAGCTCCGGCCAGTACCACATCCGAAAACCCTATATCGGTCACCTCCGACTGCCACAACAACAGAGCACCGCCGCTATCACCATCTAGCCGCCATCAGATTACCACTACGGCCATTACCACCTCTGCCATCCACCCTGGCCACTCCGGCCGCTGCCACTACCACCACCACCGCCATCAGATGACCGCCTTCCCTGGTAAAGCTCTCGATCATCTCTCCCTTCCTTTGCTTTCTCTTCCCTGGATTGGAAATTAGGAATGTGAGGGACAGCTGGGATGCCCTTCTTATTATATTCAGTAGGTATTAAACATGGTATCGATTTGTTATTAATTTTTGTTTTGTATATTGCTGATTAGAAAGTGAAATACTATTAGGAAAAGTATATCTATAATTATATATATGTTAAGAAAGTATTCTAAAAATTATTACTATTAATATTCATTAAATATAGTATTAGTATTATTGTTATCATTGTAGCAAATATAATATTAGGATTTGGGACTATATCAACTGTGGGCTTCTATTTCAAAAAGAGTTATGTAAGTATCATAAAATAAATTATAGATATTTTCTTAAATGATTTTAAATACATATTATGCTTAATATAATATATACATGTATTTTTCTAACACTAACTCTATATTTTCTTAAAAGCATAATTGGACTTGTTTATATATATATCCACGATTATGATAAATATATTATTTTGATATATAAATATTTTTAAAGGTGTGTATTTTGTCCTTGTATAAGACATATGGTCTATTAAAAATTTTCCTACAAACGTTTGAACCTCATGACTGGAATATTTTTAAAAGGTTTTTACATAACGAGTATTTCTAAAATATTATTATATAAATTTAATTAAGAATTTTATTTTTGTATTAGATTAGATCAATATTAGATCGTGGTTAATCGTGCGTCCCTAATTCTTACAAATCCTAACTTTTTGCATATCAATATTAGTCAATCGGACTATCCTGGACTCAACAGAATTATTGGTTTCACCAGCTAAGGACCTCAGGCAAGTGCACTTTCTGATTGCTTTTCGATTCATAGTAGTCTTTTCATTTCATGTCTATACATATATCTTGCTGCTTGTTGACACGCTCGTCACACGAAGTAGTCGGGAGGGGAAATATCTTAGTACACATGTGAACTACCCAGAAATATTCCCAAAATGTCTATTATTGCATGATAGCAGCTGCATACGACACGTACAGTGAGCCGGATTTACCCCCTAGCCGTTCACATGTCGAAACAGATATTTCACACCACCTAGATAGATGTCTTTTATTAGTTTTTCCTTGTTTACTTCTTTATCGTGCTATGTCATCAGTTTTCTTACCAGCTTTCATATTCCATATGCTATTTTCATGTCTTGTTAATTCTATTGTGTTTTGTATTGCCGTCGGTTTGTGTACTTGTTCCAATCCTGACTGGATAACCAACATTTTTCAGGTTTAGCCGCGATCACTCTTAGCACTGGGAAGACTTGGGTATGCTGAAGACAACCTAGAAATAGATAGCAGTGGTTTCATATTTCATTAAATGTAAAACTTGTATTTTCCTTCAAATATAAATGTTGTAATAATTTAGAATTGTGAATGAACAGCAAATGTTTATATTTGAGCATTTATTTCTTGCGGGCTTGACAGCGTTCTACCGCTGACTCTACGGTGTAGGTTGGCTTGGACACGTCTCGTATCCGAAAAGCGGGTGCGGGTCGTGACAGGCGTGTCTCTCATCCTCAATCCTCCAAACCACTGGCTATTCACCTGCCGGCCCGGAAGCAATCAACTGGTGGTAATCAAAGTCAAAAGGAGCTCACCGCTTCTGAGCCACTGGTTATCGACTTACGTTATAACAAGGATAAAAGGGAGCTCACCTCTTCTGAGCCACTGGTTATCGACTCACGTCGTAACAAGGATAAAAGGAAGCTTACCTCTTCTGAGTCGCTTGTTATTGACCTTCGTCGCGACAAGTCTAAACCTTCTTGCTCTTCTTTTCCTCCCCTTGTAATCGATCTGACCAAGCCTGTTAAGGCTAAAGGTCTTGTTATAAATACAGATGTACAAATCAATAAAAAAGCATCTACTTTTCAGTATACTGATGTCATTTATCACACTAAATGCTATTTGGATATGCTAGATAGCTTTTAGTCATTTACAACAAGGGTCGTATAATCCCTTCAGACAGAAGTCTTATCTGAACATCCAGATGACTCATATTTTGTTGTCCCTTCTCGAAAGAGAGACGAGAGTCCAATACTTTTTAATAAAGGGCCAGAACAAAAATTCAGCTATATGGATGATAGCAAAAGTAACGATATAGGACGTCTCCAACTTCGTCGTTATAGTCAACAATCAAAAGACATCATCCGAAAGATGGGTTATAACTTCAAGAATGGCCTCAATTATGGTAAAGGTAGACGAACTCCTATCCGTACGACTGTTCTGAAAGGAAAATCAGAGATGTACTACTGCAGCACGAAAAGAGGTTTCGGATATATTTCACCTCCAATCTTATCTCCAGAAGTCTCCGAATCCGATAGTGAGGAGCGCTCTAACTCTTCTGATTCCAGATCATGGGATTCTGATACCAGCATTGGTCAAGTTCATCGATTGATCGTATCTTCTAACATGGTCTTCGCTGAACTCCCGGAAGGCTATGACGAGGATATCAAAGAAAATCTCGAAATAGATCCTTGGGTTCAACGAATGGATACCCAATGGGAACTCCGATTCGAACAACGGGAACCTCCTACCGAAGATCAATTGGTTCAAATTGATGTAGAAGAAAATGAGTCACCTCGTCCAATATTCATCAGCAAGAACCTCCCAGAGGCGGATAGGCAAGAATTAATTCTTCTTATTCGAGAATATATTGATATCTTTGCTTGGAATTATGAAGACATGCCAGGTTTAGATCCCAAAGTTGCTACTCATAAACTGAATATTTTGCCTAATGTAAAGCCAATCAAACAGCAGCAAGGCGATTCAAGCCAGAAATGATGGACGCAATTGATGATGAAGTCAAAAGCTCATAGTTTGTGGCTTTATTCGAGAAGAACAACATCCTGACTGGGTAGCCAACGTTGTCCCAGTCTTGAAGAAAACTGGCAAAGTTCGAGTTTGCATCGACTTTCGGAATCTTAATGAAGCTTGTCCAAAGAATGAGTTTCCTCTTCCTATTACAGATGTCATGATCGATAACACTTGTAGGTTCGAAAGGATATCCTTCCTGGATGGATTCTCTGGATACAATCAGATTCGGATGAATCCTGAAGATAAAAAACATGCCTCTTTCTGCACTCCTCGCGGAGTCTACTGCTACACTGTGATGCCATTTGGTCTCAAGAACGTTGGTGCAACTTACCAACGAGCTATAAGTACCATCTTTCGAGATCATCTGCACAAGACTGTTGAATGCTATGTCGACAACATTGCTGTCAAGAGACGTCTAAAGAAAGATCACATCCAAGATTTAAGAACTATCTTCAATCTAATGCGACAACAGCAACTAAAAATGAATCTCACCAAGTCATTCTTAGGTGTCTCTAGTAGTAAATTTCTCGGCTTCGTCATTACCTCTAAAGGTATACACGTAGATCCTGAGAAGATCAAAGCCGTTCAAGAGATGCGTCCTCCACGCAACTTAAAAGAGCTACGAGGATTCCAAGGTTGACTTACGTACATCAGGAGGTTCATTTCAAATCTGTCTGGATGCTGCAGACCGTTTACTAAGTTAATGAAGAAGGGTGTATCTTTCGTTTGGACTGAAGAATGTCAACAAGTATTTGATGATATAAAGCGGTATCTGATGAACCCGCTAGTCTTGGTGCCACCAATCTCAGGTATACCATTCTTAATGGATGTCCATGCTATGGATCATTCGTTGGGTGCTTTACTTACCCAGAAGAACAAAAAAGGACATGAACAAGCCATCTACTATCTTAGTCGTACTATGATTAGTGCTGAACACCGTCATAGTCCGGTTGAGAAAGAATGCCTAGCTCTTATGTTCGCTGTTCAAAAGACTCGGCATTATATCATTGGCCAAACCATTCACGTCATTTTCCGAGTTAATCCTCTTCGGGTACTGATGAAGAAGCCCAGCACACTCAATTCTCGACTGGCTACATGGGCCATTCTGCTAGCCCAATACGACATGGTTTATGTTTTGCAAAAGTCTGTTAAGGGTTAAGCACTGGCTGACTTTTTAGCAGCTCATCCTGTTCCGGAGACATCTAAGCTTTATGACAAAATTCTGGATGAAACATTGGAATCAAACATGATCTCTGAAGAATTTCCTACCTGGCATATGTTCTTTGACGGAGCATCCCGGATCGGACCAAATAGGACCATTGTTGCAGGAGTTAGAATTGTTCTAGTCTCTCCAGAAGGATTAGCTATCTAAAGAGCTTATTCCTTAGATTAGCCGCGCTCTAATAATGTGGCTGAATACAATGCCTTGCTTATTGGACTCCAGTTAGCTAAACGATTGGAGGTCGAATATCTTGAAGTCTATGGTGATTCTAAACTGGTTGTCAATCAGGTTAGTGGAACATACGAAGTTAGCCATCAAGATCTAGTGCCCTATCATGAAGCAGCGATTTACATGGCTACATCATTCAAGGATTTATTTATTGAATACGTCCGATGAGCTTACAACACTGAGGCAGATGCTTTAGCTAATCTCCCAGCAGTCTTAGCAATTCCCGTCAAGAGACAACAAGTGGTTGTTGTTTCCAACAGAGAGTTATTCTGCATTAAAAACAATCGCAACATTGAGTTCAGTAACTTCGCCGAAGTCATTATTATCAACGAAGATTGGAGAGCTCCTTTCATCGACTTCGTGGTTCATAATAAACTTTCTGAAGATCCTAAGGAGGCTACGAGTATTCGTCGACGATCTCTTCGATTCTACTATAATCAGACCACCAAGACTCTCTATCGACGGACTTATGACGGCCTACTCTTGCGCTGTCTTGCTGGTGATGAAGCGAAGCAGATATTGCGTGAAGCTCATGACGGTGTCTGTGGAGCACATCAACCCGGCCCTAAACTACAGGATCGTATCCGACGAATGGGTTACTACTTGTCCTCTATGGTATCTGATGCCATTGAATATGCAAGTAAATGTCGAGCCTGTCAAATCCATGCAGATTTTATCCATCAACCGTCGGAATTCCTTCATCCGACTGCTGCTTCCTGGCCTTTTGAAGCTTGGGGCATGGATATTATAGGTCCCATCAATCCTCCTTCTTCTAAGGGACATCGGTTTATACTAGCAATAACGGATTATTTCTCTAAGTAGCCCGAAGCTATACCTTTAGCTGAAGTCAAAACCAGCAGCATCATCAACTTCGTCAAACACCATGTTATTTATAGATTTGGTGTACCTCGACGAATCATTCACAATAATAGACCTCAGTTCATCAGACATCGGATTGACAATGTCGCCTCTATAGCTTACAACCCTGCTGCTAATGGCTTGGCTGAAGCCTTCAACAAGACTATTATCAAGCTCCTTAAGAAGTTTGTGTCTACTAACAAACGAAACTGGAGTGAAAAGCTTAGAGAATGTCTATGGGACTACCGTACTATGGTCTGTAACCCCACAGGCTATACACCTTTCTCTCTGGTGTACGGTTGTGAAGCAGTTCTACTCCTGGAACTTCAAATTCCATCTTTGAGAATTGCCATCGCTAATGAACTTACTACAGAGAATAATGATCTTCTTCGACTTCAAGAATTGGAGGCGCTTGACGGGAAGCGGCTATTGGCTCAACAACATATTGAGTTGTATCAAGCCCGTATCTCGAAGGCTTTTAACCGCAAAGTTAAAGTCAGAGCCTTTCAGAAAGGAGAACTTGTTCTAACAGTCAGACGTCCTATGACTATGACTTACATGAGCAAAGGCAAGTTTGATGCGAAATGGGAAGGGCCTTATATCGTAAGTAAAGTCTTCTCAAATGGAGCCTATCAACTCACAGAGCTGGACGGACGAGTTGCGAAGATGCCCATCAATGGCAAATTCCTTAAAAAGTACTATGTATAAATACAAAAGAGATTTCTTGTAAATATGACAAGACAGTTCATAAATAAAGTTTTTTAGTTCATCATAAACGATATTACATGATATCAAAGACGAGGATCACTATCATCCTTTTTAAAGACAGGACGAGGACCACTGTCGTCCTTTTCAAAAACATAGTCAGCAAAAGAGCTGAGGACATCCTTGCTCGATTTCACTAGAAACGCGCAAGCGGCCATCCTCATAGTCTCCTCTCCTTCAGTCTTTCCTGGCTCAACTAGGAAGTCCAAGATATCCTGTGTCGGCTTGGGTGCAGACGAACCTTCGCCCGCCTCCGTCTGCTTTGGCTGGGTTGGCTCGGCTGGACGTTCCTCAGCGACTTCTTCGACCTTTGGGACGATTTCAGCCTTCTTGGATGTATCTTCAGACGACATTTTGGTGTTAAAATTGAAACTGATCATTCCATCTAAATTTATGTTCTATTTATAGGCAGAAATTCTTGAGATAGTCTATTACGAGAACCGAAGCGACGTATTCTTCACAACATTCATTCTATTCATCCGACGGTTCATCCGTTCATTCCATTCATCCGACGGTTCACCCGTTCACTCCATCCAATCGACGGTTCATCCATTCATTCCATTCATCCGATGGTTTATCCGTTCATTCCATCATCCGACGGTTCATCCGTTCGTTCCATTCATCCCACGGTTCACCCGTTCACTCCATCCAATTGACGGTTCATTCTTTCATCCCGATGATTCATTTCGTTCATTCATTCTGATGACTCATCCGTTCATCCATATCAGCAAATTTTTACGTATTAATTACCTCTAATTAAGTTGTCTACCGAAATAATGATATTCAAAAAAATTATATTCTGTCATGTCCACATTACCTCTGAGCAGATATAAGGAATATAATTATTTTCTAAATCACGAAATATATCATTTCCTGAACCTCTGAATATATTTCCTATCGCTATTATTTATATCCGTAACAGGATATGCAACAAATAATAAAGCCACAAAATAATGTCTTTTTATTGATTCATTGATAAAAGTGAAAGATATTACTAAAAGACATATTGCAAAGAAGAAAATACAGAAAGTTTTCTTTCATTCAGTCGGAAGGGTCATAAGATCAGCAATTTGTTGCTTCAAAATTTGGAGCCGTTCATCACGAGAATCCAACACTCGTCTCCTAGCCTCTGCCATTCCAGATTCAACATCGAATGTTGGCAAGGTGACTAATCGGCGAGCAATTTCATCCTGATGAAACTTGACGAATTCATACTTCTCTTGGGTCAGAACGTCCAGTTGCTGAACGGTGGCCTGATGCTATGTGGTCTCTTCTTCAATAGCAAGTTGAACGACTCTCAACTCCTCTTGAAGCCGAGTGAACTCTGCCTTCAAATCAGCAACCTTCTTCTCCTTTTCCCCAGCAGTAGACGCTACTATATCGAGCTGAGAATTAAACTCTAAAGATTTCGTGGCAAAAGTGTCCAAGAAATTCTTAAAACCAGCCTTCGAAACCTCAGCTTCTTGAACCATTCTCTTGAATTCGGCAGTCACGAGCGGCTCTACTTCCCCTTGATTATGGTCTTTGTAAATCTTGATTGATTTCTCCAACTCATCCAACACATGTTCAAGATAAGCGGCCTGTGCCTCATCACCCTGATCTCGGATGTCGCCAATCAGGAATGAAGTTGGACTTCTGACAGTATTAAAATCAACATTTTTTTTCTCCATTATCCTTTTTACTAAAGGTCCTAATGAAGTGAAGAAGAAATTGGTGAAGGAACCAACTACAAATTTGTTGGTAGCCACTGCACTAGGTGTGGCAGCTACTCTTATAGAAGTTTCAGCAGCGGATGCCTGTGAAGGTGGAAGTTCAGCATCTCGAACATTGGCCGTAGCCTCTTTTGACATGGGAACCATGGTGGAGCTGGTTGCCCCTCCCGGATGTTCTTCTGTAAAATCAAATGAACATCTTCAGTTTGCTGTCACTAAGGATTATCAAAAAGATTAAACTGAAGGCAACTTACCAAGGTTTGGTGACAAGATCATCATTTAGTGAAACAGGCTGGAGCCTTGCGGAAGTAGTTTCAGACATTACTGCCTGACAACTTTCCGCTTCGGAGCCACCTGATAGATGACAGCTGCCACTGGCTATCACCTCCATTTGGACCATGTCAGTGCCTGCCAGAAGAACTGTAGGAGGTTGGATTTCTGCATGGATGAAGATTAAAACTTCAGTAATTTGATCTATAAATGAAGATTATCAAAAATCAATCAATACCTTTTTGATCTTTTGGATCGGTGACAATAGCTTCTCCCAGTGCTACTTCATTAGCAACATTCTTCTCCTTTGATGCCTGGTCAGCAGCATCCTCTTCCAAAATTATGTTAACATCCTCTGCCGATGTTTCCTCGTCATCTGCTGCCACTTCTTGTGCTTCCTCATCATCAGTTGCATCGACTGGATCTATGTCATGAAAGCCAAATTCATATCCATCCAGAGCTTCGATCATTAGTCGATCTTCCTCAGCACGATGCGAACTCGGTGTAACTAGAGGATCAGCTGTTCTTATTGCAAGAGACGATTCTGACTCATTGATCGTAGTCGGTACTACAGTCCTTTCTCCTGCTTCCGTAGCCTCATCTCTCGTCTCTGCAGTCTCTCCGCCTGCAGTTCCTTCTTGTGTATCTATCACCTGTCCAGGCTCAGGAGGAGGTGTAGAAGAAGACATCATAACCCCAGCGGCAGCACTAACCAAGGTCGATGTGCGGAGGGGTATCGAAAGAGTATTTGCTTTCTTTCTGAAAGCTATTTTCTTCCTACGTAGAGGCTCTTCAGGACTCTCCACGTCTACAGCTTGTGTATGTCTTTGGATTGAGGTGGGAGTCGTCGCTTCCTCTCTGTGAGCTGACTCAGCCTGTTGTCGAGACTGTGATCGGGTAGTGACCCTTTCTGAAGAGTCAATGGCAGTTTTCTTCTTAGAGATAGGAGAAGATGGTTCTTCGGCCTTTCTTTTCTTCTCCTTGATTGGAGATTTTGCCACTTTTAAGGAAACCCGTAGCGGTTCATAAACTTCTTCAGGGAAATTGGCCTCCCTTGAAGCCTTTAAAGGCATATCAGCAGTTTCGTGTTCTTCATCATTTCCGGGAGGTAGCAGAACATGTGCCTCTTTTCTAAAACGGGTCACCGTCACAAAGTTGTCCGTCAAATTAAAATTTTCAGCAAAAGTATTTGCTGACGTATAGAAGATTGAGTAAGTGTATAGCATGCACGGGCTTCGGTCGTTCTTTATGGGCATAGAAAATGTTGTCTTGGTATCTCGGGCATTATAATAGGCCCAAGCACGGGCTCCATCGATCAAGTAACCTTTTCCCTGTAAGCATGTCATGGCATTGCCCACATGGAATTGGTCGTAGCCGAATTGACGTACAAAACAACTTGGAAGAAAAGGTTCAAGATAACACTCGTCTTCGAATCGATATACCAGATGCGATGGCCGAATCATTCTCAGCCAGTCATAGGTTGTATAGCCCAAAGGCGGCATTCTCAACGAGTCGACGAGGTTCGTTGACATATATTCGTAACCAGCTGGAGGGGGAACACAGTAAAAGTTACATCCCTTGCCAAGATTCAAAGCTCGTCGGCAGTCCTTCAAAGTGGTATAAACCACTTGCATCCGGAGTATCTTCTTAAGAAACTGCCACTTACCACCCCCATGGCAGGGTTCATCAGAGAAGAATGGTGTAGAATCAACCATCCAAATAAATAAGTATACGACAGTTCTAGCCGAGGGAAATGTCCCTTTTTGCCTTTTTCTCGTATCATTGAGTCAACAAAGAGACGAAGTACGGCATTCATCCTACACGTCATGGCTGATAACAAATCCATCCGATAGCCGAAAACTAGATGCACGGCGGCAAATAATACACCGCGATGGAAGCGGTCAACTGTACTGGCTCCGGGAGTAACATATTATCGAAGCCAGTAAGTAAGGAAACCTGCCAGTTGGGCTTCTTTCAACATGGGCCTATAACCCATCCTCATAAAGCTCTCGATGATGTCTCCTTTCTTGAAAGGAGGGTACTGAAGATCATCTTCGATCTTGATGTCCATCTCTTTGTGCATTTCCATCAACTCTATCACCTCGCTATTGCTAAGCGGTTTGAAGAAGTTGGGGTTGCAGTTCTCATGTTCCTTAGTTTTCTTCTCAATAATGTGGTTGAGAAAAAGATACGACAACCACTTGGTTGAATAGCAAGTGCCGGCTGTGCCACTCTTATAATACAGAGAACAAATCTTATAATAGCATAGTAGAAGACAGCTACCATGTCGGCATTTTCCTTGCGTAGATTATCCAATTCATCATTTGTCGGGACGAACTCTTCATATGGAATATCCTCCATCGGTAGATTAGAGATGTATTTTATTTCATGCAAGGCTAAGCCAATTTTCCTACGCGGTATCATGAAGGTCCCGGTTCTGTAATTATATCTTTCCGCCAACACAAAAAATAAATATGGATTAGGGGAAACCAATAGACAGTGGCGTACACTACCTGATACAGTTTAATTTCTTTGAGCTGACTCTCAAATTGGATCAATATCCAATTGGCCACGCAGATCCATCTTTTATTCTCTGAGTTAACAAGACCTGTCAACCGCAGGTCTTGGTCTGGATATCTTCCTTCTACCTTTGCAAACTCATTTGCAAATATTGGGGTCCTTGCTGGCAACAACGGGGAAGAATCCTCTGGTGGGATGCAACCAGGTTTTAGTCCTCAGAGCAAAGAGCAATGTCATTCAGAAGAGCTGTAGAATATATCTTTATGGTCTGGCCCTTTCTTAACATAGATGTTATCCACTCGGGTATGCTGCAGTGGAGTTATGTCCCACTCCATCTTTCTGGGATAGCTCACAAAAGCGTATCTAGACAGAGGAAGACATCTTGATATCTCTGTCAGATATATTATTTTCTTGCCCCTTTGGAAGATTCTCTATTCCATACGAGGCCTCGGCTGTGAATTCTTATCAAAAGCCTCACTGAATAAAAATAGAGGTTTCTTGTGTGTGACAGTATCAGCAGTTTATAGAGGTTGCCCGTTCATCAGACATAATAAGGTCTCATTATCTTGTGCAATCAAGACAGCCTGGCGAGATGATGGTAAAGCATACTGAGGAAAGGAGACATGTGAAAGATCTTCCTTGAACTCTGACTCATACAGAGTTCCTGTAAGAACCTCGTAGTTTGGGTCTTCTCTGGGGTTAACTACATTGATGAAGAGACAAACATCAGTATGTGCAAAAGAAATTAAAAAGTTCTTCAATGAATTTCATACACAATTCATCCAATTGCGCTGCGTGCACAATCTATCCGATTGCGCCAGCACAGCCTAGTTGCGCAAAACATTCGATTGCGCCAGTACAGCCTAGTTGCACAAAACATCAGATTGTGCATTGATGCGCAAATCGACAGATTGCACTAAACATTCTGTCAGCGCTATCCAACCGATTGCACAAAGACACAGTTTTCATAAAAATGAAAACTATTGTACATGCAGACAAAACCCTAAACAGGGTGGCACAAGTAGTTGAAAATACCATCAATCTCTAAAAAGAGAGAGGCATGAAGGTTTAAAATCATCAAAAACCCTAAAAAGGATTTCGATCATTGTCCATCATTCATCTTCAAGAGCGGGGTGGCCTGTCTCATGACGAGATACACGTAGTACAATATGAGTCGAAGGTTCGGCAGGAGCTTTTCCCTTCTCATCGGCCGATCTTTTAGGCGCCATGGGTGTCGACGACGAGAGGAGGAAGAAAAAGTTGGAGTAGGAGAATTCACAAATACTCAAAATGCTTGGAGGAGTTTTTCTCTTGAGGATTCAAAAGCAAGTAAACCTTAAAAGAACGAAGGAGGAAACTATTTATAGTTTCTCACAGAAACCTAACAGTCACCTCTGATTGTGCCGAGAAAATCGAAACTAATTCCTCAAAACGCGCAGGCATAAGCGCAACTTGATTTCAAATTTGAAATTCAAAGTATTTTGAAACTTTGAATATTTTCAAATTTCAAAAACTTTGAAGGGGGCCTTGTAAGTCCTAAAAATCAAGTTGCACCCATCAAATAGTGCACAGGAGTCCAAACTGCACACCCATCAATGAACAGCGCTAACATGAACAGTGCCAAAAATCAACCGCGCTAGACTGAACCGCGCCACTGCCCGAGCGCGCTATGCTGACGTGACAAAGCTATCATTACCTGACAAGAAAATCAAATATACTGACAGTCTGACAGCCCAAAAAGCGAGGAATCCGTTCGTATCCCATACAGCACGGTGCTCGAGAACAGCTGTACAGTCCAGCACAGACTGCCAGTTCAACATGAGCACGGTCTGCCAGATTCTCCTTAGCGCAGTTTGACCAAGTCCAAATCCCAGCGCAGTCTAGCTGTCCGAATCCTAGCGCGATCCATTGACTAGAGCTGAGTGCAGTCTGAAGCAAGCGCTATTCAAGTGGTATGATCCATCAAGCTTTTTGAAGATAACTGACATTTATTACGTGGCTTACATGCCATCAATTGCTCGCCATGTGGCACCGCCTGTACACGACCAAACGTATTTTAATCAAAAAATGCCACGCGTCTAAATACAGTTAGCCCACGATCGAACAACTGCCCAAAGGCCAGCTCAATTTACAGTCTGCGCAGTCTGTCACTGGCACAGTCCATTGTGCGCAATCCAGAATAACTACAAAACAGTTATTTCTAGAACTCTATAAATAGAGTTTCAAGTTCTTCATTAAAGACATCAGATCATTTTTGAGATCATCAGAGATCAGGAGTTCTTGTCCAAGTGCTGCTGCATTATTCAGAGGCTATCGTCTTCAAAGTTCACATAGTCCAAGGAATAAAGCGATCGTCTTCAGATCGGATTCCTAAAGTTGTACTTTCTCAGAATTTATTGTACTCTTGTACGATTCTTTAAAGTTTGTGAAATAAAAAAACATGTTCAGCATCCCCTTCCGACGCGATCTCAGCAGTTTGAATGTCAGCATCCGACGTAGTTTGTCTAGGTCCAGTAAGTCAGGTAAAATTAGTAGCAGGTCAGAGCAGCAGCCCCGACGCATGGACAGAGAGGGTTTGTTATCATAGAATAGATATTGGCTGAGGGCAGTCAAATTGTTGGTAAGCCTCTAAGGTGTTCCTTCAGTCATTCTTATTTCTGGTTTTCATCAACGGCCTTGTATTCCACTTATACCCGGAGTGCAATGGTCGCATCGACTTATTTGGCGAGTGAAGGCGAGTTTCTCATACCACTCTTCCACCTCTGTATCTCAAGATACGCGATATCTATCATGTATCCCTACTACGAAATCATGTATCCCGACTACGAAAGTGCGTACTGGATCGGAGTCATATTCTCGATTAAGTTATTGGTACTGACTTACTTTGAGACTTGATCTATGCCCACTTTGTGAGTCAGCGTAGGCAAGCTAGGACGGATCCCTACTCAACTGAGTCAGGGGTATATTATTCCATATGTCTCCTAGTTCTCTTCTTTTCTTATATTATATATGTATGTATTTATTATTTTTTGCATTTATTTAAATTTTGTATCTCAAATATCACTTGTACACGGGCTATTTTCTTTTGATGAGTTATAATTTTTGACCTTCTTTTAGCATGCGTGTTTTAATCGACTAGCTTTAGTGAAATTCCGAGGACAAAATTTTCTAAGGTGGGTAGGGTATAACATTCATTTCCAGTTTTTGTATTTTTGAATTGAGAGTATTTAAAAAAATTCAAAATTAGGAAATTTAGACTCTCGAACGGCATAATGCCGGTATACTCCGGTATATAGCCGGTATACCGTTTAGGATATTTTTGAGAATAATATGTAGATAATTTGTAAATAGTATTTTGGATATTTTTGCGAATAGTGTTTAGATATTTTCATGAATAGTGTCGATGCATCCTATTGTCCATTGGTTTCTTGGTTCTGAAGCACCCTATTATCCATTGGATAATTGGTTTTCTTTCAATAGTTAGGGTTGATTTAGATTGAGTCACGGATCGCGATCCAATGGTCATGATTAATTCCCATCTTTTATATATACCCTATGATTTTCTCTCTCCTCTCTCTTTTTATTCACTTTACACTCTCCCTTTATTCTTCTTCTCTTCTTTCCCCTTGGGCTATGCATGGGAGCCGGCCTTGAGGCCTTGGGTGTGGTATCTAACCCCCTAGGAGGGGGAGTAGAAGCTTAGACTTGGTTGCTAGAGACTGTAGGCAAGTACATCTTGCTCAAAAGTGACATGACCATGCTTTATTTTTGGTTTTTCATAGAAAATAAAGTTTTATTGTTCTATAATATGCTTCTTTAAATTGTTAACATCTTTAGTATATATCATTTTTGGTTTTGGTCGGTGGTATTGCGTAGATTTGAGTTTCTAGATAGGGTTTTCGAGTATTTTGAGGTATTTATCTATCAAATTTCAAAATTTGTAAATACAAATGCTTCCATGTTGTAAGAAATTTAATTTCATGCGATTTGGAATTTTGAAATGTCGAATTTCGATTTGAAATAAAGTTTTTATGGCCTAAACAAGTTTTGTATTTTTAAACTTTGGTTTCTGTGATGGTTCGAAAAATCCATCAGTAATTTGCGGAACTCGGTCAAAAAATCCGAATGGCTCACTTAAAACTTGTTGTAATAGTTCAAAAAATCGGTTGGTAATCCGCAAAAATTCGTCAATAATCCAAATTAGGCTATTTTCTCCTTTTTGCCAGTTTTTGTCTGTTTTTGCTATTTTCTTCGATTGAAATCATATCTTAGCATGCTATAGTATTGTTGTATAGTTAGAAAATGATTGTACAGTCAATATACGTGACACATATTCATGTCCACATATTGTCCTATGTCCAGATTCTAGATAGTGGCTCATAGTAGCGCGCTCATGTACTGATTTCCTTATTGAGTTCTAGATCGATATATGAGTGAATGTTCTTTATTAATACCATGGATTTAACTTGTTATATGTCTAATCTATTTGTATCTTGGCAATTGACAATCGAGTGTGAGTATTGTCCATTGTCTCGCATGTAGTGTGTATTGAGAATGTTTGCCAGTGATAGCTCGCAAATGACTCGTACCCATGGCTCGTCATTTTAGGACGATTCTCGAGTGTCCACGACTTGGAAACGAACCTTATGGGATAATTGACTAGTTAACTAACATAGTTCATGGGGAGGGGAGGACACTTCATACTACCACAACTCGGGTCGCTATGGGCCCCCACAATGGCAGGGATAACCCCGATTGGCGTAGGCTCCTGACCTTTACTGATTGAGTGTTGATAGCACTATTAATATATTTTTGAGTAGATGTTCATTTACTATTGGTAGAGATTATTAGTTAATTGTAATTCTTTTCTTTCTACCATCGTCGTCTCCTTGGCCACCCGAGTTACTGCAGCATAGGTGGTAATGAAGTTCCTCAACTTGCATTCTAGTAATTAGGTTTGTGACAACCCTATTTAGTTAATGATAGTAAGCCGTAGGCATTGATTGGTCGTGTACTTTTGGTTGTGCGTTACTCTATAAGCTCTTTGTGTCAAAGAGTAGCCAGAGGCTAAGTTCTGCTCGAGAAAAGAACTGTAATCTTGGTCCTTATTTGGTTTAAGGATTGTGGCTCCAACTTTGAGTAGTTCCTAAGTTCCCTTGTTTCTTCTCAACTTATTCTGTTTCACAGCTATATTGTTCAGTATTTTATTTCAGTCATTTCATTCTCGAGATACATGTATTGGTACTGCACTAGTCTCGACCTGCATTTATTTTTTCTGTCATTTTGTTGGACTTTGTCATTGTCACGACCCGCACCCTGAGGAAGGGCACGAGAACGTGGGTACGTCCAGCCTACGCCGCAGTGTCGGCGGTAGAACGCTGTATAGTTCATCTATAATCATCTAACATCTAACAACAATATGATATAAACATATCATCTCCGCACGGAGGTATAATATAACATCTCAACTCTATATCTCAATCACAAGTCTAGGAAAGATAGAGCACGATATGGAATCAGATAAAAGAAAGGAACTGAATATAAATAGAGTTATCACACCACACAAGTAGATGTCCAACATAAATAAATACAAGTCCTGAAATATAACTAAGCCACAACTAACAATCGGAACAATCCGATACAAACCAAAAGCTGTAAATACTAGACTAGACTAGGCTAGGCACCCTCTACTGAGCTAGATGCTCCTCGGGCTCCTGAAGGTCACCCTCTTGTGCCCCATAGAAGATAGGGCAGTCATCATCATCATCTGTAATATTTTTAACAGGTCCAGTCAGGACAGGAGCGAGCACAATACATCTCACGCAGTTCATAACATGTTAGGAAATATAAGCGTGCAAAAGAGTAAGATACATGAACTGTAAGAAGATGTATATGAAAACAAGAAAGAATTTATAACTGAAATAGATATAGGATAAGTAAAACTGTAATACTAGTGATTTAGAGCACAATATGGTTATGTAAATGGCTTAGGTCAAACAATAACAATAGGTAGCTCCATCATACGTGAGTGTACAATAGATGCGCACAAGATTGCACAAGATGGGATTTAATCACATAACCATTCATACTCACCCTCCCCAATCAATACACAAGGATCCAATCCAGTTACGCTACCTTGTACAATAGTCTCCATGAGTCTCATGTGATAATGAGAGTACAATATGCACAATGAGTATACATGAATGGGGGTGTACAATAAATACAATATGTTCGTGAAACGCACATAACAATATGTATCTGTTGAACACAATAGAGATAGCATCGTAAGAGAAGATCCATATAGTACCAATCCGTGATAACGATCGTGCCAGTATCAAGTAAAGTAATCTAGAGCAAGAATGTAAATCCAGACAAGTACGAAACGGTCAGAGAATGTACTCGCCTGTCACCCTGAATGACTGATATGAATGGATGTCCGAACTGGTGTCACAGAGTCCTATTTAGAGTAAAACAGGTTAAGATGTGTTCAATATGTAAAAATAGAAATCTGCAGTGCAAGCTACATGATTCTAAGTCAACTAGGTCAAGTCAACTCTTGGTCAACTTGGTCAACTGTCTAGGTCAAACTAGGTCAACAAGTCCAGACTGGTCAAACTAGAAGTCTAACTTGGTCATACTAGCTCACACCAAGCCAAACTAGTACAATCTAGGTCAACTAGTCAATTGACCTACCTAGTCAATATCTATTCATGCTAGTCAACTAGCTATGATTAGTTATACCCTATATATTGTATCTTAACTTATACTAATACTCATATTAGGATATTGCCTATACTATGTATATACAAACCTATAATTCATATTTATATATATACTTGCATTTATTTAACTCATACATTTATGCATAGCATACCCACACACATATTCACATAGGTATAATTCATGCCTACATACATTTACATATATTCATATATACATATATTCCTAGAGATATAGAGAGAGGGTTAAGGGGATATATATATGTATGTGGTGAGAGGGTGTAGGTAAATACATGTGTGTGTGTGTGTAGGATGTGGGCTTGTGGGTTCACTTTAGTTTTTAGTATCATTCATAATAAATCACAGGTTTTACAACATATAGGAAAATTCTCAGATTTCTACATACAAGACCCCATTCTAATCTCAGTTTTAGGTGAACCAAATAATCTCAGTTCACACACACAGGAGTGACTCAGGTTTCAGTTTTCACATTGATCCCAGGATTCAGTTTTAATGTAATAGCAATGTGTGTGTGTATATACTAAACAATGTAAGGGGAAAACTCATTCTTAGGTAACCCTCATTGGGAAAATCAAGTTTTTGTTCAAACTCCAAACTCACCTATCCCAATCTCAGTTTAACATATAAGAAATCTCAGTCTTCATTTCAAATCCCCATTTCAGTTAACATCAAAATCTCAGTTTAGTTTAACATTAGGGATAATTCTCAGTTTTCTATTCACATGTTAGAAATTGAATTACACTAATGAGCTTAACATCAAATTTTCACAGGTTTCCATTAACTGTTCAGAATTTCTCAGGTTTTCTTTTGAATACAATCTCAGGTTTTCAGTTTTATTTCAAAACAGTGGAACCTAATCTCAGGTTCACACTTTAAAAGTCAGTTTTCATGTGTTAACCTATTCTCAGGTTAAACTTCAGGTTTCAACAATTGAATCCCAAGCCATTCCATTTCAGGTTTTGTTTCACTTTCAAAACAGGAATCAAAAGACGATGAGAATTTCTCAGATTTGGTTTTCAGGAAGAACCCAAATGACAGTTCTAACCATCCAACCAAATTTCGAATTCCCATTCAACATCGAACAATAACCAACTCATCAAAATCAACATGGACATTAATATTTCAAAATCAGGAATCAATTTCAGTTAACAACATTTAAAATCTCCTATTATCTGGTACTGAATCTCAGTTTAAAACATGTGTAGATTTCAGTTTTAACATTCATTAAATCTCAGGATTGCACAGTATCAGAACCTCTGTATCAGAAAATTCGAAAGAATTTCAAATGAAACTAACTCATAAACCCAAAACAGTTGTTCAGAAGTGTCACCCTCCCCATGGGTACGTGTCAGGGGGTGTGTTCGTGTCCACATTGCTGGACACGAAGTGTCCAAAACCAAAAAAACAACACAGTTCAAAACTGTGCGCACACAGTCTCGTGGGGTGTGTTCGTGCCCTCGTGGACACGACACAGTGTACCAAGTGTCACGTAAATATGTCAGAGGGTAGAGGGGATATAGGTGAGGGTGTACACGTGTCTGTATCGTGTCCAAGTGGTCGCGTGTCCACGCGCGAAGCGCGTATCAGTGAGGAATTTCCAGCGTGTACGTGTGTGTGTGCGACCAGTACGAGAGGAAGAACTCCTCGAATACTGAACCATTTAATCCCAAACTTTGGGAGGTTAATGTCAGACATTGCCCTAACATTCACCCCAAAAATCTCGTATCCACGTGTCCTGTGTAGGTAGAACTCGGTGTCGAACAGCAGGGCATCGAGACACTGTCTCGTGCTGCGAGTTCGTGTCCATTTTGGACACGGACACGACACGAAAGTTGGCTCAGTCTTCACGAAATCTAAAGTACATTCATAGGGCTACAATTTTGTTTAATTAGTTTTGCAAATTAGTTACATTTATTCTATTCAAACATTTCATCGAACACCCTATTTAAAACACCGATACGTGTCCGATACGGACACGAAATGGGCACGAATTCCTACCAAACTTGGGCTACACCTAGGGGGACCCTAAATGAATGCATCCATGGGAAGAAAACTAGAATTTAATAGGTTTTGTAGGGTTTTACCTATTGAGGGTGAAACCTCAATTTCAAGCCTTTTGAATGAGGGCTTCCCTCGATCTTGCGATGATCCCGAGCCTCCAAATCCTTGCTAGCTACCCACAAATGGTACCCTCTACTGTAGGGGAGTCCAATGCAAAAGACTAGGCTCAATTTGGACTTGATTTGGATATTTGGGGAGGAGTTGAGGAAGAACACTAAAAGAGGCAATTCAAATGATTAAAAATAATGCTAATGATTAATGGGTTGTATTTATAGAGGGGGGGATGTTTGATGGCTGCCATTAGGTTAGGGTTAGGGTTTAGGATGAGTGGTCAAGGCTTCTCCAACAATTCCTAGCCAATCTAAAGGCTCACAATTAAAGTAACCCTTCTTAACCTTTAGCCTAAATATCTTACTAACAAAATATCTAGATATTAACCTAATTTAATTACTTAGTTGTAACCATCTAACTTAGTCTCTATGGTCATGACTATCATCTAGATTAGGCTCAATTTCTAGGTCAAGTCCTAACAAATAGATTAGCACAATATTTAATAAATACAATTTACAATTTTACAAAATTGTCAAAATGACCAAAATACCCCTAGGCTAAAAAGTTATAATTAGTCATCCTAATCACATGACTAGGCTCCCTTGGTCATGGTTAGTGTCTAGGCTCAGCAAACTCTAGGGTTACACTAGTCAATCACCAAAATCACAAGTCGTGATTTCAAATAGTTTAAAATTAACTAAAATCACCAAAAATCATAACATGGTTTAAATATCATCATTAAATGATTATAATTGTAAAATTCAAATTTACCCTTATTTTAGAAACTGGGTGCTACAAGTCTACCCTCCTTAGAAGAATTTCGTCCTCGAAATTTAGATGGTCGTACTCCTTCTAGGTCAAACACCCCCAATAATCACAGTCTCAACATACAGTCCGATAATCGTATGCGTCTGTCCAAAATCATAATACTCGGAATCTTCGTCATGCTAGTGAGCAAGGCTACGATATTCACAGAGCCCTTGACTATGGTACATACCTCTAGAATCATGGTATTTAAAATTTTCGCATTGCCGCATGCTTGGCCGCGAAAACCTTAAATTTCCACACCCGAGAAGTACGTCCAAAATCTGACTATATGTCCTCACTATGCCAGCTATCATGACTATAGAAGACTCTAGATCCCATAATCGAGACGACCTAGCCCATACGACTTATCTCAGAAGAAAAATAAATCACAATGAACATCTGAACAAAATTTATCAACTACCCGGTACGGATAGAATCGAATTTCAAGACAGTTATAAGGGAGCAAACGCGGAAATAGAATCGAAAAGATTGGAACCTGCAATCAGCTCTCCCTCTGCCTGTGCATCCTCGACTGCCATGGCAAAAGCTCGCCCCTGCTGGCCTCCCTTGGCCTGTTGCTGATGCTGGGCAAACCTCTGCTGCTGAGTCTGCAACGGTGGTCCCGTCTGCTGCCCTGTCGGAGCTCTAGCTCCTGCTACTGCCTGAGTCACTGGTGCCTTGTTCCTGGGACAATCCCTACACTGGTGCTCTGCTGAACCATAAAGTAAACACAGGCCCTGCCTCTTCCTGCAGTCGCTCCATCGGTGACCTTGCCTCTTGCAGAAGTCACATGTAGAGGGTTGTTGCTGCCTGGTTGCCTGCTGATGAAGTACATGTCCCTGGCCCCGAAATGGCTGCTGAACTGGCCTCTGCTGGATGTGAGAGCGCTTGGCTGGCCCTGCACTAGAACTAACTCCTAAGGCATCACTGCCCCTCTTCGGCTTGAGGCCGAAGTCCTCCTCTGCAATCTGTACGTCCATCAATATCTGATCGAACGTCGCGTCACGGCGACCTGAGGTGCGGGTGCGCACTGCATGAATAAGTCCCCTACAGAACTTACGAGCCTTCTGCCTGGGCCCTCTGGGTCTGCATCATCTGCAGTATAAGGGCCATCATCTGTTGCGCATCTGTCGGTAGCGGAGGTGGCGGTAGAAAGTCTCGGGAATAACTATGGACGGTCCCGCTGTTGGAGGTGGAAGACCTCCGGGAACTGTCGCTGCTACTCCTGCCTGAAGGACAGGAACTGAGGCCACTGCTCTCTCGACTGCTACTCCCGTAGCCGGAGGTGGAAGACCTCCCGGATCTGACCTCTCTGGAACTGTACTAGGCCCTGCTGCCTGAGAATGAGTAAGCGGCATCTTGAGGACAGATTGAAACAAGGAGATCAATATGGCACATAATAAGGAAAATCAAGGAAGGACAATTAAATTCAGTTACAAGAAGAGTTGTCATGGCAATCAAAAGATCAGAGTTCTTCCTAAAATGTGATTGAGTAACTCCTATATACTGCCTAATCCGATATCCTAACAGCAGGCTCGTAGCAGCACTCTAAGTCGAGCACCACTACGAAATCGCACTAGTTGCGACTCAGACCTGCATGGGCCATCACAAAAACGTGTCACGACCCGCACCCTGAGGAAGGGCACGAGAACGTGGGTACGTCCAGCCTACACCGCAGTATCGGCGGTAGAACGCTGTATAGTTCATCTATAATCATCTAACATCTAACAACAATATGATATAAACATATCATCCCCGCACGGAGGTATAATATAACATCTCAACTCTATATCTCAATCACAAGTCTAGGAAAGATAGAGCACGATATGGAATCAGATAAAAGAAAGGAACTGAATATAAATAGAGTTATCACACCACACAAGTAGATGTCCAACATAAATAAATACAAGTCCTGAAATATAACTAAGCCACAACTAACAATCGGAACAATCCGATACAAACCAAAAGCTGTAAATACTAGACTAGACTAGACTAGGCTAGGCACCCTCTACTGAGCTAGATGCTCCTCGGGCTCCTGAAGGTCACCCTCTTGTGCCCCATAGAAGATAGGGCAGTCATCATCATCATCTGTAATATTTTCAACAGGTCCAGTCAGGACAGGAGCGAGCACAATACATCTCACGCAGTTCATAACATGTTAGGAAATATAAGCGTGCAAAAGAGTAAGATACATGAACTGTAAGAAGATGTATATGAAAACAAGAAAGAATTTATAACTGAAATAGATATAGGATAAGTAAAACTGTAATACTAGTGATTTAGAGCACAATATGGTTATGTAAATGGCTTAGGTCAAACAATAACAATAGGTAGCTCCATCATACGTGAGTGTACAATAGATGCGCACAAGATTGCACAAGATGGGATTTAATCACATAACCATTCATACTCACCCTCCCCAATCAATACACAAGGATCCAATCCAGTTACGCTACCTTGTACAATAGTCTCCATGAGTCTCATGTGATAATGAGAGTACAATATGCACAATGAGTATACATGAATGGGGGTGTACATTAAATACAATATGTTCGTGAAACGCACATAACAATATGTATCTGTTGAACACAATAGAGATAGCATCGTAAGAGAAGATCCATATAGTACCAATCCGTGATAACGATCGTGCCAGTATCAAGTAAAGTAATCTAGAGCAAGAATGTAAATCCAGACAAGTATGAAACGGTCAGAGAATGTACTCGCCTGTCACCCTGAATGACTGATATGAATGGATGTCCGAACTGGTGTCACAGAGTCCTATTTAGAGTAAAACAGGTTAAGATGTGTTCAATATGTAAAAATAGAAATCTGCAGTGCAAGCTACATGATTCTAAGTCAACTAGGTCAAGTCAACTCTTGGTCAACTTGGTCAACTGTCTAGGTCAAACTAGGTCAACAAGTCCAGACTGGTCAAACTAGAAGTCTAACTTGGTCATACTAGCTCACACCAAGCCAAACTAGTACAATCTAGGTCAACTAGTCAATTGACCTACCTAGTCAATATCTATTCATGCTAGTCAACTAGCTATGATTAGTTATACCCTATATATTGTATCTTAACTTATACTAATACTCATATTAGGATATTGCCTATACTATGTATATACAAACCTATAATTCATATTTATATATATACTTGCATTTATTTAACTCATACATTCATGCATAGTATACCCACACACATATTCACATAGGTATAATTCATGCCTACATACATTTACATATATTCATATATACATATATTCCTAGAGATATAGAGAGAGGGTTAAGGGGATATATATATGTATGTGGTGAGAGGGTGTAGGTAAATACATGTGTGTGTGTGTGTAGGATGTGGGCTTGTGGGTTCACTTTAGTTTTTAGTATCATTCATAATAAATCACAGGTTTTACAACATATAGGAAAATTCTCAGATTTCTACATACAAGACCCCATTCTAATCTCAGTTTTAGGTGAACCAAATAATCTCAGTTCACACACACATGAGTGACTCAGGTTTCAGTTTTCACATTAATCCCAGGATTCAGTTTTAATGTAATAACAATGTGTGTGTGTATATACTAAACAATGTAAGGGGAAAACTCATTCTTAGGTAACCCTCATTGGGAAAATCAAGTTTTTGTTCAAACTCCAAACTCACCTATCCCAATCTCAGTTTAACATATAAGAAATCTCAGTCTTCATTTCAAATCCCCATTTCAGTTAACATCAAAATCTCAGTTTAGTTTAACATTAGGGATAATTCTCAGTTTTCTATTCACATGTTAGAAATTGAATTACACTAATGAGCTTAACATCAAATTTTCACAGGTTTCCATTAACTGTTCAGAAATTCTCAGGTTTTCTTTTGAATACAATCTCAGGTTTTCAGTTTTATTTCAAAACAGTGGAACCTAATCTCAGGTTCACACTTTAAAAGTCAGTTTTCATGTGTTAACCTATTCTCAGGTTAAACTTCAGGTTTCAACAATTGAATCCCAAGCCATTCCATTTCAGGTTTTGTTTCACTTTCAAAATAGGAATCAAAAGACGATGAGAATTTCTCAGATTTGGTTTTCAGGAAGAACCCAAATGACAGTTCTAACCATCCAACCAAATTTCGAATTCCCATTCAACATCGAACAATAACCAACTCATCAAAATCAACATGGACATTAATATTTCAAAATCAGGAATCAATTTCAGTTAACAACATTTAAAATCTTCTATTATCTGGTACTGAATCTCAGTTTAAAACATGTGTAGATTTTAGTTTTAACATTCATTAAATCTCAGGATTGCACAGTATCAGAACCTCTGTATCAGGAAATTCGAAAGAATTTCAAATGAAACTAACTCATAAACCCAAAACAGTTGTTCAGAAGTGTCACCCTCCCCATGGGTACGTGTCAGGGGGTGTGTTCGTGTCCACATTGCTGGACACGAAGTGTCTAAAACCAAAAAAACAACACAGTTCAAAACTGTGCGCACACAGTCTCGTGGGGTGTGTTCGTGCCCTCGTGGACACGACACAGTGTACCAAGTGTCACGTAAATATGTCAGAGGGTAGAGGGGATATAGGTGAGGGTGTACACGTGTCTGTATCATGTCCAAGTGGTCGCGTGTCCATGCGCGAAGCGCGTATCAGTGAGGAATTTCCAGCGTGTACGTGTGTGTGTGCGACCAGTACGAGAGGAAGAACTCCTCGAATACTGAACCATTTAATCCCAAACTTTGGGAGGTTAATGTCAGACATTGCCCTAACATTCACCCCAAAAAACTCGTATCCACATGTCCTGTGTAGGTAGAACTCGGTGTCGAACAGCAGGGCATCGAGACACTGTCTCGTGCTGCGAGTTCGTGTCCATTTTGGACACGGACACGACACGAAAGTTGGCTCAGTCTTCACGAAATCTAAAGTACATTCATAGGGCTACAATTTTGTTTAATTAGTTTTGCAAATTAGTTACATTTATTCTATTCAAACATTTCATCGAACACCCTATTTAAAACACCGATACGTGTCCGATACGGACACGAAATGGGCACGAATTCCTACCAAACTTGGGCTACACCTAGGGGGACCCTAAATGAATGCATCCATGGGAAGAAAACTAGAATTTAATAGGTTTTGTAGGGTTTTACCTATTGAGGGTGAAACCTCAATTTCAAGCCTTTTGAATGAGGGCTTCCCTCGATCTTGCGACGATCCCGAGCCTCCAAATCCTTGCTAGCTACCCACAAATGGTACCCTCTACTGTAGGGGAGTCCAATGCAAAAGACTAGGCTCAATTTGGACTTGATTTGGATATTTGGGGAGGAGTTGAGGAAGAACACTAAAAGAGGCAATTCAAATGATTAAAAATAATGCTAATGATTAATGGGTTGTATTTATAGAGGGGGGGGATGTTTGATGGCTGCCATTAGGTTAGGGTTAGGGTTTAGGATGAGTGGTCAAGGCTTCTCCAATAATTCCTAGCCAATCTAAAGGCTCACAATTAAAGTAACCCTTCTTAACCTTTAGCCTAAATATCTTACTAATAAAATATCTAGATATTAACCTAATTTAATTACTTAGTTGTAACCATCTAACTTAGTCTCTATGGTCATGGCTATCATCTAGATTAGGCTCAATTTCTAGGTCAAGTCCTAACAAATAGATTAGCACAATATTTAATTAATACAATTTACAATTTTACAAAATTGTCAAAATGACCAAAATACCCCTAGGCTAAAAAGTTATAATTAGTCATCCTAATCACATGACTAGGCTCCCTTGGTCATGGTTAGTGTCTAGGCTCAGCAAACTCTAGGGTTACACTAGTCAATCACCAAAATCACAAGTCGTGATTTTAAATAGTTTAAAATTAACTAAAATCACCAAAAATCATAACATGGTTTAAATATCATCATTAAATGATTATAATTGTAAAATTTCAAATTTACCCTTATTTTAGAAACTGGGTGCTACAGTCATTCACCTCGAGCTTTCCTTGTGGTACTTGCTACTTGGGGTTCTGACCCCACTGGTTTTGTTTTGCCATATTTACCATTGGAGTCCAAGGACTCTCCCTATCTTTCTTTGGATGACCCACCGCCTGCTTAGATCTACGGTTCCTCCTCGTGATTGGGTTTTCTTTTCTTACCACTTGCGGTTCATTTCATTTTGATGGTGTTAGCTAGGGCATGTGTTAGCCCTATTATTTTGAGACTTTCTCAGACTTCGGTCAACATAATGTATTATATTAGATCTAGACTGATATTGTGATCATGTACATTGGTACTTTGCTAGTGTAGCATTTTGTATTCACTAGCTTCATGATCATGTATTGTATAGTATTTTGGGATTCCTCTTTACTTTCATGTTTGAGTCACTCTTGAAATTTGTTGTTGTTGGATTGAGATAGGATTTGTTTGACCATATGAGTCGTCAATGGCATGTTGGAGTCCTCCTACTTGTCTTTTAGACAGCCATGGCCATATCTTGGGGTACTGGCGTACTTTGATATACGTAGTTGTCTTTGTTTTTGCCCCCACTCTCCAGTATTCTGGTTCTGGAGAGTGACAATAACAATTTCAAACCAAATATATGGGGTCGTTGAACTACTTCTTGGGCATTGAAATCATACGGGGTAAGCGGAACATTGTAATGTCATAGAGAAAGTATGTGCTGGACATACTAAATAATGCAAGCTAAGAGAGCAAATCTTCCATGGGTCCAGATGCAAAGTTACTTCCAGATGAGGTGGTCCTGATGACCAATCCATATCAGTATCGTCGAGTGGTGGAAAAACTCAGCTACTTGGCGGACATGAGTCGACAGACATCTCTTTCGTCGTATGTGTCGCAAATAGATTTATAGCTTCTCCAAGAATTCCATACGGGAGGGCAGTTCTCAGAATTCTATGATATCTAGTCAAGAATCCGAAAAAAGGAATTCGAATGGAGAATCATGGACATACTGTATTGAGTGCTTTACCGATGCTGACTGGGGTACAAGTCTGACAGATAGACGGTCTATATCTCACTAGTCGGTATTTATTGGAGAAAACTTGGTATCATGGAAGAGTGGTTAGAATAAGGGTATTTTGGTAGTTTGTAAATTTTTGATTATTTTAAATATCTTTTAATTAATACTTTCTGTTAGTATAATGTTTTGGTTAACCTTAGAACCACATTGATTAGAAGTTATTCATGACTAAGAAAACTTAGTTAGTGAGATTAGACAACTTTAGATTTATTCTAGTTAGTTGGTTAGACTCTAATATAGCTAGAAACCACTTAGAATCTATTTATAGGCTAAAATCAACAAGTTAGAATGGGCCTTTCCTTAAAGGACTTGTCATGACAAATAGGAAGGCCTTTAGGCATTGCACCCAAAACTAAACCCTAGTAAACCCTATGGCCGGCCACAATGGTCCTTCCCCTTGCTATTAATAGCAATATTTCTCCATCCTTCCCCCTTTTATTGAAAACCCTAACCCTAAATTGTGTTCTTCCCCAAATTTCCTCCATCTCCCAAATTGAGTCCAAATTCTCTTAAACCAATTGCAAACTCTTCTTCTTGAAGAGTAGAATCCTCTATTAGTTAGCTTGGGAGCATTTGGAGCAATTTAGCCATTGGAGCTTGGTGGAGATCTAAATCTAGGAATTGTTCCTTGGAAATCCATCTCCTAAGTGGTAAGAGACCTCTAAACCCTCTAATTTTCTTTATTTAGTATAGATGCATTCACGTAGGATCCCCCTTGACATTAGGAATGCCTTGGGTCATTTTTGGATCCATTTGGGGTGCGTATCATGGGCGTATCGCACCTTATCGAATACGCACACCAAGTGTTTGATAGAATGACTCTTAGGGCATTAATACTTAGATTTCAGTTTTAACCTATGTTTTATATTGGCAATATGTTGTTAGCAATGTTAGGTGTTTTCTTGTGATTTTGGTTTGGATTTGGTGGAGTATTATAGATGGGGGCTTGTATTACTGTGACTATTCACCGTTTGGATGTTCGGTCCATATCAATAATGTGTGCAGTCATTTGACATATGTGGACCATTCACATATGGGGCATGTGAATGCCTATGTGACTTCATTGACCTGCATTCACTATGCTCTGGCCCTCTGTACCAAATTGTGTTCTGACCATTGCACTACTGTTCTGACCTACCATTAGAACTATACTGTTCTGATCTTCCAAATCAAATCACTGCCTTGAGTATCAGATACCACTGCCCTGTCCCTTGAGATCGAGTTCAATGGATACCTGGACATTTTGAGTAGTCGAGCCTCATTATTGGTACTGCCTTGTTGATGCTCAGTTGGATTTGGGATGTCCTATACATCATATGTATTAGACATTTGTATGGGATATCATTAGTTCAGACCCACAACTTGCAATAGCCCCATATCATTAGTTCAATACATTTTATTATCAACTGCATACAGGTTAACCCTCTTTATCATGATGGTTCAGTCACTCATGAATTAGTTACTACACATTCTTGCATCTGAACCATATTATCTCATTGTCCAGATACTGAACTATAGTGCAGACATCCCTTATTCAAATCTTGCATATGTGAAGTTCATAAGTGTTGTTTATGTCATGCATTAACTATATGTCCTGCACATTCAAATACATGTCCATCTTGTTTAATTTTACATTCAATGATGTTCTTGTACTTACAGGAGCTTTGTTCACTGCATTCGTAATGTCCTGACTTGCTAATCCATTGTTCTGTTCAGATACTTGTTGGCTCAGTTTTCCTGTAGGATTTTGGTAGCTGTATATTGATTGGGGATAGCATTTTGTATCATTCATAATCTGTTCTGTATTGCCTATATGTTTTTCAGTCACATGTTCATGTCTTGTCCACCTTACTTTGCCCAATTGAGTCATTGCCTATATTGTTTTGTTCCTCCTTCATCTGTTGATGTTCTGTCTAGGTTGGGTTCAGTCGAGCCATTATTACATGTCCACCTTCCTTTCGAAATGCAGGAAATGTCTGCATATAGGTCCTGTATAGTTGAGTATCAGAGGTAATGCATTGTCCGGCATATAGATATTCACTTTAGGACCAGTCCTTTAGTTTCCCTTTTGCTCCATATGTTTTGGTCCTCATTCTTTTTATATGTCCTATATATCCTTGTTCTGACATTCGATTAAAGTATCTGTCCACTTCCCATTTGATGACTGTCCTGCCTCTTCATTATAATGTTTCCCATACCTTAGCAGCAGTTCACATCTCCTATATGTTTCAGTTTTAGACTTGTGCAATTCCCTTGTATATTTATCATATACTTCATGTTTTGGATATGGCTTGTAACCTGCCTTTTTGGTTTGAGTCCCCTGCATCAAGTTGATGTTCAAATATGAACTTTAAGTCCAGCCCCCATTTACTGTAGGTTTAGTTCCCTTTATGAGTCGTCAACCCATATGTATAGGACATCCTATATAGATACTAAATCCTCTAGTGTATATATGAGAGTTATATGTATAGGTATAATAGTTAGAGTAGCCAAGGTTTGAGTAATATATCCTATAAGTGGTATGTATATAATTCCCAGTTAGATACAAAGGTGATGTATATACATATAGTAGGTACATATAGGTCATGTAAAGATATTTGTAGTAGGAGAGAAGGGTATATTGTAGGATATTAGCTAAATTAAGTAGCATATAGCAATATATAGTTGTATGAATATATAAGTTATGCATTATTTAGGATTTTCTAATAGCTGGTTAATGGGAGTTGACGTATAGTGTAGATACCATGATACTTTAACAAGCTATTTGACCTAGAAACATGAGTTTAGTTCCCAAAACCCTATATTGACCTAGTTTGACTAAGTGTTAACCTAAATTGACTTTACTGACCTAGTAATGGTCTAGCCGCATGTAAATATCATATTTAAGCCTATTGTCTAATCTAGAACACTTTGTAACCTGTAATTCTCATCATAGGTCTCTGTGACTCCAGTTCGGACACCAATACACATCCGCTGCTTAGGATATCAGGTGAGTACATTCTCTGTTAGTTTTCATTCATGATAGTATCTATATTGTCTGCTCTAAACTAGTCTACTTGATGCTAACACATTGTTATCACGGACCAGTATTATATGGATCTTGTCGTGCGATGTTATCCCCTTACCGGGTACATCGGATATTCTATGTTCATATATTTCATCATGTACATCGGTACTCTTTTTATTCGTATCTTTCATGTGCTCTCATGTACTATTCATGTGCTCTCATGTACTATTCATGTGCTTTATATGAAATAATAATCGTGTACGTAACATATCATGATTGGATCCTTGTGTATTGATTGGGGCGGGGGAGTAGAAGTGGTTATGTGATTAAATCCCCTAATGTACTCATGTATATGTCGATTATACCCTCACGTATAATCGAGTTACCGTAGATTACTCATGTGCAACCTAAACCAATCACATAACCATCTTGTGCTCTAAAACACCTATATTTATTTACAGTTCATAGATTCTCTATCTTATTCATGCACTCAGATTCCTTGTCTATAGTTCATGTATTCCTGTACTTTTATTTACAGCACGTCATGTATTATATTCTATTGCTAGTTCTATATTTTCTACCATATTTTGGAACTGCTTTCATATTTATGTATTCGCTCCAATCCTGACTGGATATGTTGACAAATTTTACAGAGAACTTGAAGGACTTTTGCACCACCTACTATAGCACAGACATAGATGACACTTGCGACCTGGATCATTAGGGGGATCTAGCTTGCCTAGAGGAGACACCTATAGTTCCTAGATTAGACTGCTTGGACCTTTATTTGGATTATCTCCAGCTACTGTTGTTATGTTATTATTTCGTACTTTGTGTGTGGTGTTGATAACACTTAAACTCTTTTCATATCTGGATTGTATCGTACTTTGATATTTCTTATCTATTCTATTTCGTGCTAATATCCATCTTTAGTATATTGTGATTGAGTTGTATCTTTCTGAGATTGTCCTCCGTATGGAGTGTATATACTGGACATATACATTATATTGTGTTTAGATGTTGTTGAGATATAGGACAGCGTTCTAGTGCCGACACTGCGGCGTAGGCTAGACGTACCCACAGTCTCGTGCCCTTTCACTAGATATGGGTCATGACATAGAGCAAAAAATAGAATATAATAACACGGTCAAGATCAGAAGCAGAAGGTGTTATATCTTAAGTATCTTCTGCATAAACTGGAAGAAAAAACAGGATCTCAAACAGTAGTTCTGTGGTGTGATAACCAGTCTGCTATCCACATTGCTACTAATCATATATTTTATGAAAGGATGAAGCACATTAAAATTGACATCCAATTTGTCCGTGATGAGTATACAAAAAGGATGATAAAGTTTCACCATGTAAGGACCGGTGATCAGATAGCCGATATCTTCACGAAGTCTCTTTTGGGTCCTCGGGTTCAATTTTTGTGTAACAAGCTGGGCATGATTGACATCTATGCTCAAATTGAGGGAGGGTGATAAGTATTAGTATGTGTATTGGATTTTAGTCCTACATTGGCTAGAATAATAGTGAGAGGTGTTAGCCTCTCCTATATATAAGTAACTCCCCCTTTATAATAAATTATTCTATTATTCCAACCAAATGGAGGATGGAGGTTGCAAGTACAGAGGGAACCTTCTGATAACTTTATTTGGTTTCTTTTAGGAAGTGTAATAATTAAAAAATTTACGTACATAAATTTTAAAAATGGGTTATTAAAATTATCCTTAATTTATAAGTGAAACTATAATTTTTTAAAAACTGTAATAAATTAAGGTTAGTCTTGACAACCCACTTTAAAAATTCAGAAACATTATAATAGCTTTATTGGCATACAATTACCTTCTTATTTTAACGTCCAAATACAGTTTATGATTACCATTGGGTTGACAACTAGGTCAAGTTCACGTAGATCTATTTAGTCATGACCTCAATTCAATCCATTTAGAAACGGGTTAACTCGATGGAACCTGAACGATTAAATGGATAAATTTATTTATTTTTCTTATCATGGCCAGTAGTGACCAAGTATTTTTTTCCTTTCTTTCTAACTATATAAGATAATGTCAATGGCACTACAAGAATTACTATATGGCAACATACTTTTGACACTTCTAGAACTGTCAAAATTCTGACAACCTTGTGCATATCTAGAACTTTGACAGTGTGTATATTCAGAACTGCCAAAATTTTAGCAATCTACATAACATAAGAACTATTAAAATTTTGACAACCCGAAAATAACAAAAATTGTAAATGAATTTCATAATCTTGAATATGAACATGACTATAAAAAATATGTTGTCCGTGTTAACTTTTAGAGTATTTATCAGGGCACTAAAACTTACTTGGGGCTAGCCTAGTATCGGGGCTAGCCTATTTGTGGAACTTGTACTCAGGGGAGTAAAAAAGTTACTAGGGGTTGCCTCTCCCCCCCCCAACAAAAAAAATCACAAATCTTTACTCTCTTTCCCTCTCTCTCTCTTTCTCTCTCTTCAAAATTATTGCCCTCCTTCCTTGACTTCAAAATCCTAAACTTCTTCTTTTTCCACCGAAAGATAGCAACTAAACTTCTTCACAATCAAGATACAAATCTTCTTCCCAGTCTTCTTCCTCTATCTTCTCCATATCTAATTTTATGTTTGTATTTTTTATTTCATTTCACAAATCTTCTTGCCAATGCTTGTTAATGCCCAAATATGCAACATAAAATAGGTTTAGGATGATCTTTCGGCAGATTTTTGAAGTTTCAAATCGATTTTAGGATTTCGAACTTCGAATTTCCACCGCTACAGTTATGTATGTTGCCAGGACAGTTGAAATTTTCTACAATCTTGACCACACATGGAACTGTAGAAATTTTCTACAGACCTGAACACACAATGGACTGTAGAAAATTTCTCTAGTCCTGGCTGGATTAAGGATTCATGAATGTTATGATAAGTGGTTTTTTTTGTTTTTTTTTGTACATTTATTTTCTTTATGTTACAGCCGGGACCTAAGAATGACCTTGATGACGCAGGTACTAAAAGAAAGCGTCCGACTATATCGATGCGTAATGCACGCATTGTTGAGCGAGTTATTGATACACCCTTGACTATCGTAGAACCCGAGGCACCCTCTCAAGATAGCAAGCATTGAACGAAAAGATTGTAACTCGTTTGAAGAAACCAACTCCTAGTAGTCATGCTTCTTCTTCTTCCTCCTCTAATGATGGCGTACTATTGTCCGAGAAGGGCCAAAATATGTTTCTGGACCTTCTCAACAGGCGGATAGTCTAGCTTTGACTCATCCAAATGGTTTCTCTCGGTTAAAGTCGATCGAAAACCACATTGCATACTAAATATGGAATGAACCGACAAGTACATTACGTTATGATAAATTCATTTTTGTTTTAAATAATTATATTTGATAATTCTAATTTTATCCACTTGTCTACTTTTCAGGAAACATCTTGTATCCTAGTTGTCATCAACCATGAGTCATCAACTATGAAAAGAAGTGTAATACCCGAGGGTTCGACCAATTAGGGGAAGCCGTCAAGGCCAAAATCAAGCCCACTAGTTCGTAAAATTTGGCTAAATTCATGTATAAGATAGTGGACAGTGCACTCATATTCGTGTTCGTAGAATGATGTCATCCAGAAACCAACACTTTCCATCTCCAAGAGGGGAGACGATGATTAGCCTGGATGACGTTCATCACATTTGGGGCCTTAGATTTGATGGTCATGTCATGATGAATGATAATTTTACTAAGAAGGACTTTGAGAGATGATGAAATCGTGGAACATGTCTTAGATTCTCTTTGAGTTGTTGTTGAGACTTTTACAACCCTTTTCTACTTCAAGAAGTCGTATGAACTTCATTTGAGATATTTGGAGAAGACGTTCAATGTCACGGAGGTCGTAGGTAATAATGTCGATGAGGTGGCTTGTGTATATATGAAGTTCATCTTAAGGGTTGTCGACATTTCGAACAAGTCCAGAATGCCGATACATGCCAAATATCTCTTGAACTTTACAGATTTATCTACAGTAAGAAATATCTTAGGAAAATGGTATACTAGCATACCTTTACCGCGAGGTCGGTGCGACATCTCGCGTTGGTTCCAAGACAATATCAGGATGCCATACTCTACTGCATGTAAAGAAATATCTTTGTCAACTTTTATACATAATATGATATTTTATTGTTTAATGTTATACTATTCTACATATAGGCATGGATATACGACCATTTTTTAATGCTGAAGTAGCTACACTTAATTGAAGGTATGACGAGCACCTGTTTAGAATGTGTAGATGGAAGTTGACTAAGGAAGATGCCAAATGCCTGCATATATTGGTCGCCCTAGGGAATGCACTTGCAGATATACGAGGAGAAGAGGTGACTTATCACCCTTATTTTTTTGGATCCTTTTGTTTCCTAATAATTTACTAAATTACGTTACTATACTGTGTTACAGATAGTTTGGCATCCATATCGGGATTTATGGAATAGTAGTTGTCTATTGCAACTAGTCACTTTATCCTATGGTCTGAAGAGTTGCCATGACATCGAGGAGCCTTATATGTCTGATAGAGTGCTTCGTTAGTTTTGCTACATACACACAGTTCTAACACACACTAAAAATGGTGAGTGCTTCTATAAGGACAAAACCCTTAAACTATGTCCTGGCGGAATACAACTAGGTCACGGACTTCTTCTCTGAGAGGCAATGTCATGTTATTGGAGAATCGGAATGACAAACGGTGATTGAGATGTTGGATTGTAGCGACGACTACATTGCATACTATGCGAAGGTCGGACATCCTATGTTATTGAACCCTGGTAATCTAAAAGGTGGTATTGTGCCTTTAGCAGCCCCTCTTCCTGCCAAATCACTTTTGTATGCTTCATTGTTAAAGATGCTAAAGAATAAATTGTTGAATTTTAAGATGTCTATATGTTTATAACTTAACAGAATTTTTGTCTGCTTCTAATATAGGCTAACAAAGCTAAGAAGTTAGGGAAAAAACTTGTCAGTTGCAAGGAAGAGAAATATATTGAAATCAATGAGCAATTGTCGACAACACTAATGATTTTCCTTTATTTGAAAATCGGGAGTAGTGCACAAAGAGGGAAATAATAGTTAACCTTTTGGGATGGTTATTTCATCTAATGTTGGTTGTATTAACTTTGATGTTGGTTATAATATGGTAAATTACCAAGTTTTTTAGATGGTTCTTTCATCTAATGTAAAGTTGCTACATTTTTTGGAACTTTGATGAGTACAGTAGAAAGATGCTACTGCAAATTTTGAGTGTCCTAGGACTGTCGTTTTTGAAAATTCTGGCAACAGTTAGGATTGTCAAGCTTTTTGACAGTTTTAATGAAAAGTTGTTGTATTGTGGGCAAGTTTTGAGTATCCTAGGGCTATCAAAAAAATTGATAGTCCTGGCAACAGTTCGGATTGTCAAAAAATTTGGCAGTCATAATTAAAAGTTGTCGTATTTTGGGAAACTTTTTCTAGGACTATTAAAAATTTTGACAGTCATGGCAACAGTGAGGACTGTTAAAAGTTGACATATTCTAGGAAAAACTTTCTAGGGCTGTTAAAAAAATTGACAGTCCAGGCAACAGTTAGGACTGTCAAAATTTTTGACAGTCCTAATAAAAATTTGTTATATTCTGGGCAAATTTTGAGTATCATATGACTGTTAAAAAAATTTAGTATCATAGGATTGTCAAAAAAATTGACAGTCTTGGCAAAATTTTGGACTGTCAAAAGATTTTGTAGTCTTAATGAAAAGTTAATGTATTCTAGGCAAATTTTGAGTATCATATTCAAAAAAACACTACTAAAATATTGGCATTTAGCGACGAAAATTTCTGTCGCTAAATACATATTTTACGTCGCTAAATATGTTTACCGACGGATACTTGACGTCAAGTATTCATCTTCTTCGTAATCTGAATCTTATTCATCTTCATCTTCTTCATTTTCACTATTACTTCCACTTTCACCTTCATCTTCAAATTCTTCCTCCTCATCCGATACGTCCATTTCAGACTCCTCATCTACATGAGGCAATTCCTCTATGTCAAGCTCTTCGTCAACTATATCATCCTCTACAGTAATGTCACGACCCGCACCCAGTGTAGGGGTACGAGAAGTGGGTACGTCCAGCCTACGCCGCAGTGTCAGTGGTAGAACTTTGTCCTAGGTCACATATATCTAACAATTATAAGGTACATGTACAATGTATACGCTCCGAATGAAGGACAATATAGAAATTTACAACTCAATCACAGCTAAGGTAGAAAGTACGATAAGATAGATAGATAGATAAGATCTGAATCCACAATAAAATACAAAATAAGAGAGAGAATCTAAGTGTCTAAGATAACAACTCCACAATATCTAATCATCACAAAATCTCAGATATATACAATGAGTATCAAAATGAGATAACAACTGAAAATAAGATAAAGCCTAATCTATGGGGTATCATCATCTTCTGCTAATGGATCCTGTTGAAGGTCCAAGTCGCAGGTGTCATCTAAGGCTGCTCCATAGTATGTAGGACAGAACTCCTCAATGTCATCTGTAATATTTTCAACAGGTCTAGTCAGGACAGGAGTGAGCACAATACATCTCAAGCAGTTCATAATATGACAGGATATGTAAATATGCTATAGAGTAAGATACATAAAGCGCTGGAAAATATATGAAGTAAAAGAGATGACTGTAAAGAAATATCTACTATAAATAAAGAGCTAACAGTGGCTAGTGATGTAGAGTACAAAATAGACATGTGAACGGCTTAAATTTGCACATGAGTAATCTAAGAGTTTGTACATGAGTATACTACTTTGGAATTGTTCACATGACCATTTATACTCCACCGTACCCTAATCAATACACAAGGATCCAAACAAGCTATGTTATTGCACATGATATCACATGAAGGCCCATAAATGGGTGCACATAAATGTATACATGGGGGCTCTGTGAACATGAGAGCACATAAATCACAAGAGTGCACATGAATGGTGAAAGCACCGGAGTACATGATGAAAGTGAAACGCAAATGACATACTGTAACCCGATGCTCCCGAGGGAGATAACATCTCATGAAGGGATCCATATAGTACCAATCCGTGTTAACAACGTGACAGCATCAAATAAAGTAATCTAGAATATAAATATAAATCCTATCAAGTATGAAACGGTCAGAGAATGTACTCGCCTGATATCTGGTATGTCCGATGAGAATATATGTCTAGATCAGAGTAAATGAGTCCTATTTAGAGCAACACATGACACAACATGTCCAGAATGGTAATATTAAACTTTACAATACATTCTATATGATTTCTAGGTCATCTAGGCCAAAGTCAACTCTTGGTCAACTCTAGTCAACTACACTAGTCAAACTAGGTCAATCCTAGTCCAATCACGTCTCACTAAACCTAACCAAGCCTATACTATCACATCAACACAAACACAAGGTCAAAACCAAGCTATCAACACACAATTACATATATACATATTACATACATACATTATATACATGCAATCATGTATTGTATTACCTTATACATACTTAACATGTATCCAAACCTATATTACTTGTCATACATTCATGCATACTTATATTGCATTTCTACATTCATAACATACATGCATTCATACTTGCATACATACTTGGGTACATGCATTCATTCATACGTTGCTTCCACTTTTACTACATTGCACATAAACTTGCATACATTGTTACTTGCATGTCATGTATATTAGATAGGATACACATATATCATATTTACATTACATATATATCATATACTTTGCATTCATATATATATAGGGAGAAGAGATCAAAATGTGTGTGTGTGTGTGTGCGTGTGTGTGATGTACAGTTGTGAAAGGGGGTTACATGGCAATGGTTCACATATATACATTGGTGTGTGTGGGTTTACATATGTATGTACATGTATGGGGGTGTATATATGCCTTTGAGAGTGTGTGTAGTGCATACATGTTTCAATGTGACAGGAAAGATAAATAGGAATCGATTTGTGTGTGACAGTAGGTAGTAAGGGTTCATGTGTGTGGGTAAGGGTGTAATGTGAAGGGTTAACATATAAAAAAGTTCATGTGAGTGTGGGTGTGGGTGTTAACACATAGCAAGAAGGGGGTGACATAGGTGTACATGAATGTAGCAGCAAGTATATAGGTTTGTGTGTGTTATACTTTAGGATGTTGACAGTGGTAGATATAGGTAAAACATGTATTAATTTAACATTCAGTTTATATCTAACTATCATGAATGAACAAGTTAACTCAAATCAACATACAACTAAATCTCAGATTTTGTCAAACCCAGGTAAAACTCAACCCAATCATCCATAACTTAAATTCAGAAATCTATTTAACAACAGCAACATTGAATTAAACCCAGGGAATAGAAAATCAATCCCAATTTCCAACAAAAACCCAACCTGAGAATAGCACAGTGCATATATCAAAACATTCCTCAATCGAAGACCAAATAGAAATGTAAATTCGAAATCAAATAGGGGAACAAAGTGTACAAAGGTGGGTGTGTAGATTCGAAGACCAAATAGAATTGAAGTATCGGACGTTGCATTGAAAACCTAAAATTCCAACCCAAACGTATATATCATTGGAAACACATTGTGTATATATACATCTCAGATTGTACATATGTTAAACACTGTAAATTAACATTTAAATCAGTTTAATTTTTATTTTAAAACCCTGAAAATACGAATAATAGCATGTATCAGAAAAATACGAAGAAAACCCAATTTCGAAATCGAAAATACACAAAACATTAAATTGGCAGTCAATATTGTGTCGTGTACATGTATAAGTGTCACACGAGTCTCGTGGTGTCCCCACGACAGAACACAATGTGTCCAGACCCTTACGAACACGCATAGACACACACAGACTAACACAGCCTCGTGCATGTGTGCGAGTCGGTCTAGGACACGACACGTGACACGATACACTTCGTGCACATGCCTATGTGTTCACCTAGGGTAGGTCTATGTGTCCAAAGGCCTGACACGTGACCACGACTCGTCATGTCGTGTCACGAGAGTCGTATCAGAGCCTGACACTCGCCTGTACACGCGCCATGCAATCCCCATGCGAGTTTGATCCCTCACGAATCACTCGAGGGATTTTCCTCGTATTGCATACACAAGGTGTCAGTCACTGCCCCTTCATGTCACAAAAGTATCAAGCTATATAGTGTCGTGTCCTGTGCACACGACACAGCAAGTAGCAGAGCATGCGTACGGCTCGCGTGCGAGCATGTCCATGCCTTGATATGACTCGAACACGACACGAGGACAGCTCAGAACAATAAGAAATCTCATAACAAATATAGATCTAAGGACTCAATCAAAAAGTTTTGGAAAAAGGGGAAGAAATTCTCTTGGTGACATTTCATCAAACACATTCATACAACCGATGATACGTGTCCGATACGGACACCAAAACGACACGAAATCACACAAGACTAACTCTACAGCTAGGGGACACCTAGATCTATGCAACCATGCAAGGAAATCAAGAAATGGTAGTGGTTTGAGGGTTTTACCTATTGAGTGTCAAATTCAATAAAAAGCTCAATATAGGAGAATCCCTCTTGCAAGTCAAAAGCCCCAAATTTCACAATAGCTGTGATTTCTCACCATAAACAGTAAATTGGCAATGATTAGATCCTAATACAAAAGACTAGAGTCAAAAAGGAAGAAAATGAAGAAATTAGGAAAGATTGCAAAGGGGACAAACCTTGTTCTTGCCAAAAGTGAAAGTGGTGTAAAAAGAGGCAAGAATAAATATGAGAGATTAAATAAGAAGGGAGGGGAGCCCTAGGCCGACCATATTAGGGAAAAGTAGGGTTAGAATTTTATTGAGGGAAATGGGATATGGGCCAATATACTAGTTAGTTGATTCAACACTCTAGCTAATAGGCCCAACTACACATAGCACCTATTCTCCTCATGCACCCATCACACTCAAGTCAACTTGAGTTAGATTAGGGTCCTACACCACTCCACCATGATAACCAAGTCACCATAGTCATGGTCAAAAACTAGGCTAGTCTCCAAGGTCTCAACTAGCAAAGTCAAAAATAACAACCATCAATCAAATAATTAACAAAAATTCTAAGAAACCAAAATAACCAAAATACCCCTAGGCCAAAAATGATAAATAAAACATTCTAATCACATGATTAGGCTCTAGGTCAAGTAGTCTCTAGAGTTCCACTAGCAAAACTCCAAAATCATAAATTACCAATAAAAATAGTTTTAAAATAATTTAAAATTACCAAAAATCATATCATGATTTAAATAACATTATTAAAAGATTAAAATTACAAAATTTCAAAATTACCCTTATTTAGAAAATGGGTGTTACAAGTAACGTCAACCTCCATGTCATTAACGCTGGCTAAACTCATATATGTTGGTTGAGACATGACTACCTTATCCACCTGGTATGCTTGATCTCCAATATTATATGTATTCCTTGCTTTAGTTTTGCATACAGCCCACCAATCACGAGTAGTGCGTCGTCGACTAGGATAATTCGTGTAGTACACTTGGACCGTTTGACTAGCCAACACAAACGGTTCGAAATCTATATATCTATTTTTGTGTTTTATATCAATAAATCGAAATTGTTTATCAATTCTTCATCTTCGCTTGGGTGTTGTGTCGAACCAATCACATTTGAACAGCACAATTTGGGTATCAAAAGAGTAATCCAGCTTTATAATATCTCTTAGAATACTGTAATAGTCAAATTCTGGATCGGCGTCATAGACTGAACCCCTTACATAAACTCCAGAATTCTTTGTGTAATTAGCCTCCTCATCGACAAATGAGTGATTGATAGGCTTATCAGTGGTTCTAAATTTGAAGCCATTGATGGTTTATCCATCCTAATATTTCGTCCTCTTGCTTGGTCCGACAGCTAGTGCTTGAAGTCTTTCGTCGGTCAATTGTGTGCCAGGACGAAAAACCTAAAACATCAAGTATCATAACGTCATTAGGAAAAAAGCCCTTTCGTCGGTCAATTGAATTTAGAATAGTTAAATAATACTAATCCTTACATAGTTATAGAACCACGACGAAAATTTTCTGTCAACCTCTCTAGCAAGATCATTATCATCAATGTTAGGTCTCTCCATTTCTATCTTAGCTCTAAAAATTCTATGATAAAAACGAGAAAAGTTAGTGAAATTTTTATAAGTATATCGCAAAATTGGAGTATAACATAGCAAAATTATATCTCTTACTTCTCTATATCTTCCATCTCCTCTATACCACTATTTAGGCAGATATACCGATGAGCGGCTTCAAACTCATCGTCCTACAACCACCGTAACTTAGAAGAACTTGTAGGCTTGCTACCAACATTGAAGATAGTACGGATTCCATGATTCAATTCATCGACCTTACCTTCATCATTTCTTGGTGCTTTATTCCAGTTTGTTCTGACATGAGTATCGAAGTAGATTGAGCAGAAGTTTGAGACCTCCTCAATAATATATGTTTCGCATATCGAAGCTTCTACATGGGCCTTATTGCCTACCTTCTTCTTCAGGTGATGTAGATATCTATAAATAATATATTCAATATTAGATCTGTTTGAATAAAATAATTATTAGTACTATATAATTAAATATTTTATACCTCTCAAATGGATACATCTATCGATAATGGATGGGAGCACCGATACGTGCTTCGTATGCAAGATGAATCGGCAAATGTTCTATACTATCAAAAAGCCGAGAGAAAACACCTTTTCTAACTTGAACAATGTCAATACAATCTTCTCCTCAAGTTTAAACATATGTTGCACCGTCAACTTACTTGAACACAAATCTCTAAAGAATATAGATAACTCGGTAAGCGGACCCCATACTTGAGAAGGCAGCATCTCTCTCAGAGCGATAGAAAGTAAACGCTCTATGAACACGTGGCAATCATGACTCTTCATCTCTATCAGCTTGCGTTCGTTGAGATCGACACATCTTGCCCGATTTGACACGTAACCGTCAGGGAATCTCAACTTTGTAATCCAATTGCATATTATCAATTTATCATCCCTACTCAGTATAAATGGTGCTGAGGGCTTGACCCAGTTACCATTGGATCTTTATGTTAGATACAACTCTGGACGCCTGCAAATAATTTCCATGTCCTTTCTTGCTTTTGGATTGTCTTTCATTTTTCCCTTGATATCCATTACCGTATTGAAGATGTTGTCGAATATATTTTCCTCAATATGTATGACATCAAGATTGTGTCTTATGAGATTTTCCTTCCAATAAGGTAAGTCCCAAAAGATACTCTGCTTCGTCCAATTATGGCTATGTTCTAATCCTTCTAAGTGATGGCCCAAACTCGGATCTTCCTTTACAGTCGGCAAATCCTCTACCTCTGCCCAAACGATATCTCCAGTCAATCTCAACGGGGAAGGAGTTAGTTCCTACTTACCAGCTCTAAAGGCTTCCCTGTTCCTTTTCCATGGATGCGACATAGAAAGGAACTGACGATGGTAATAAAAAAATAAGCTTTTCCTCCATTCTTAAGGCAAAATGCCTTACTCTTTTTCATACATATCGGACAAGATATAATACCATGAGTACTCCACCTAGATAACATTTCGTATGTTGGAAAATCATTGATGGTCCACATTAACATTGCTCTCATCTGAAAGGTCTGCTCCATCGATACATCATACGTCTGAACGCTGAACTGCCATAATTGTTTCAACTCGTCCACCAATGGCTGCAAGTAGATACCGATGTTCTTCTTTAGTTTTTTGGACCGGGTATGATAAGTGTCAAGAACATATAAGGAATTTTCATGCACATCTACGGTGGTAGATTGTAAGGGGTCAAAATCACCGGCCAACAAGAGTATTGAGTCCCCGATAGTCTGAAAGGAGTGAACCCATCAGAACATAAAGCCATCCAAACATTCCTAGGCTCTACAGCAAATCTAGGATGACATCGATAAAAATGCTTCCATGCCTCTCCATCAGATGGGTGAGATAATTTTTCTTCAACCATCTTCCGCTCTTTACTATGCCATGTCATGTGTTCTGCAGTATTCGGGGACATATACATTTTTTGTAGCCCCTTTGTGATAAAAAAAACTGCATGTATTTGTAGAGGCGCAACCTTGCTCGTGCAATTGATTTTCCTTTGCCCCGAATTGGCTTGGACCGGTCTTCGTGACAAAAAATACATTTGTCTTTATCATTGTTCTCCTTGTAGTACAATATGCAGCCATTTCGGCAACATTCTATCTTTTCGTAGCCTAATCCGAGTTTTCGTATCATCATCTTCGACTTGTTAAAGTTTTCTAGCAAGTCCTTCGCTCCTTTTGGCAGTAACTCTCTAACAAACTGAATTATTCGATCGTAGCATTCTTGTGGTAAGTTAAAATCAGACTTGAGGTTCAACAATCGCATCACCACCGATAGGACAGAATGAGAATCACAACCCAAATATAATCGAGTATCGACATGGTTGAACATATCACAGAACTCCTTTGCAACAGGATTCGGATCCTCCGGATCAAAACTTGGACCGGCACAAACCGCATCAAACACCAACTCACGTGCCAAGTTTCGATGACGATATTAGAAGTGGTCTCCAAGAGTGGGGTCTTCCACCTCGATATTGACGGAGGACTGATATTGCTGAACCAAAGGTTCTCCTTGAGTCATCCACTCATTGTAGTTCGGTACGAAACCCTTCTTGTAGAGGTGCTCTCTCACGAGATCTACCTTTCTGAATAGTATAGTACACAATTGACACAAGGGCACTTTTTGAGCCTTTCGTCCATGAAATAAGGTTGGCTACTGGCATATCTAATTCCTCGACACCTGCCTTGAAATCATCCGTCAAACCAATCTTGCTCTCATGCCACCGATTGTACATCCACGAACGGTCAACTAAGTATCGACTCATTGTTCAAACCAATTCTGCACCAAACCATATATTGGTTAAATACAAGTAAAAATTAATTTAGTACCTAATTGTAACAACTAAGGTTAACAGTATCAGTATCGAAATTAGTATATCGACCATTCTTATGATTATCGATATCAAAATTGGTATCATACCATTCCTATGAGTATCGATATCAAAATCGGGTTAGTATCGGCCTTATCGATACTACATTGTGAGTATTATTCCATTCCTATGAGTATCGATATTACTGACCATTCCTATGAGTAATGGTATCAAAATCGGTATATTGACCATTCCTATGAGTACCGATATCGAAGTCGGTAATATCAACCATTCCTATGAGTATCGATATCGAAATCGGTATCAGACCATTCCTATGAGTATCAATATCGAAATTGGTATCATACGATTCCTATGAGTATCGATATCAAAATCGGTAATATAGAAATCGGGTTAGTATCGGCCTTATCGATACTACATTGTGAGTATCATACCATTCCTTAGTCGGTAATATCGACCATTCCTATGAGTATCAATATCGAAATTGGGTTAGTACCGGCCTTATTGGTATCATACCATTCCTATGAGTATCGATATCGAAATTGGTAATATCAAAATAGGGTTAGTATCGGCCCAAAACTCTAGCTACTACATTGTGTCAGTGTCCATGTCCGTATCCAAAACCCTAGCTACTATATTGTGTCATAATTTTCGTGTCCAAGTATAGGTTAATTAAACACATAATATAAATATGAAAAGAAGTAAAAAAATTTAAAAAATTACCCGAGAAGG